>VMDO01007205.1:0-93319 GCA_007922755.1 Pedetes capensis | reverse complement strand
CCACAGAGTGTTAGTCCAGCTTCCACAAAGGAAGCAGGCTCAGGACCCTGTTAACAGTAAAAACATATTATCTTGAGGATGGAGTCTGAACTAAATATTACACCCAGTTCGACCATGTGAATTTGATAATGCAGGGTGCAATGTTCCCAATAGAGCTCAGCGTGGCAGTATTTCCACACAATCCGCAGTAACCATCGGTCTTATTGGGTCCATATAGACAAGCTCTTCATAACAATCTGGATTTAATTGGGGCCCCGAGTGCCCAAAGAGACTGTTCCACGAAACACTCTGAGACTACTGTACTGTTCGAGAGGCAGTGGAACCTGTGGGGTCTTCCCTGAAGTTCTCCCTGTCCCACTTAGATCGGGCGCCAATTCCCCAAATCAGAGATTTCATCCTCACAGCCTTGTCGTGTGCTGCTGTCGCTCTTGGAACTTCTCCCCCAGAGGCGAGCTGCACCACCAGTTTCCGTCAAAAAGGAGCTCCCCGGCCACGCGACTTAGCCGCCTCCACAAGGCCCAGACCTCTCCGCAGCACAGTGGGGTGATTTGGGCTCACCTCTGATGTGTCTGGGATCTGGGTATATGTGTGCCCAAATTTCTGTGGAGTTCAAGACCGTAGGCCTGACCCGCTGCAACAGAAGGGAGGGAGCCGCGTCTCAGCTCTAGACGCGGATCGCTGGCACCGGCTTCCCCCGTTCACTCAGTGGCCGCTATGGAGGGCGTTTGTGTGCCCCCTCACGGTGACTCACGTAGGAACTGTAGTCTGTGTCCCGCAGGCGTGGTGAGAGTGTGCTGCCAAGGTTGCACTCCGTGTTGGGTCCAGGCCCGTGGGTGCGTGTGCGCGGTATCCCCTCCAAGTCTCTGGGATTCTATCCACTCCCTGTGTGATGGCGAAATGGTGGCGGTCCCGCTGCTGGCCACTGTGTAGCTCCTCTGAAGCCTAATCCTTGATTTCAGTGTACGCCTAGTTTCATTCTCTATCTCTCAAACTAAATTATCTGTTTCTATTTATTCAATTTGATTTTTAAACCCCTAATCGAGGCTTCTTATTGCTCCGGAACAGAAGGTGTGTGTTATCTGTCCGCCATCTTGACACACACTCTGGAATTTTTAATTTCCACTTTGATTTTTTCGATAACCCATTGATCATTCAGCAGTGTATTTTTAGTCTCCATTAATTTGTAAGATTTCTGAAATTTTTCTTGTGTTTGAGTTCTAGTTTTATTCCACTGTGATCTGATAAGGTACATGGGATGATTTCTACTTTTTTGTATTTGTTGAAGCCATTTTTTGTGGACTCAAATATGGTGTATCTTAGAAAATGTTCTATGTGGTGCTAAAAAGAATGTATATTCTGCATCTGATGGATGGAATATTCTGAAGACACCTGAAAGGTCCAGTTGGTCTATGGTGCAATTTAAGTCCATTGTTTATCTGTTTTTTTTTGTTTGTTTGTTTTGATAACCTATTGGTGAAAGTGGGTCTGGGATTTAGCTCAGTTGGTAGAGCACTGCACTGCAGTCTCTGAGGTCCTGAGTCCAATTCCCAGCACTGCAAAACTGGGAGAAGGACCTGGGAGAAGGACCTTGGTGAAAGTGGGTCTGGGATTTAGCTCAGTTGGTAGAGCACTGCACTGAAGTCTCTGAGGTCCTGAGTCCAATTCCCAGCACTGCAAAACTGGGAGAAAGGGAAAGCACTGATCAGTGTGTGGATTCAGCTGTTTGGAACACATGGAAGGAGTGACAAATATTAGGATAGTGAAAATGTGTGGTTCTTACTAAATTAAATAGATAATGAAAAGCCCAGAGTCATATAGTCTCTTTTGTAGATTAAAAAACACCCTCACTTCATGCAATGAACAAATAATCCATGAGGATCAAACCCTGGATCTAATGCTGTTGTTGGTTGTTGTTAAGTGCCATTGAGTTGAACAATGATCCCTATATACAATAGAATGAAACACTACCTGACTCCATGCCATGCCCAGCACTATATCAGTGCTTCTGTGTTATTCATAGATTTTTCAATAGCTGGTTGTTTCAGGAGTGGGTTGTTGGGTCCTTGTCCTAAGTGTACAGCATCTGGTATTCCCAGGAGGTCTCCCATCCAAGTGCTAACCAGGTCCAACCCTGTTTAGCTTCGGCAGTCAGACAGGATCACATGCCAGGGTGGTATGACTGTAGACCCCAGATATAATAGAAGTGCTATATTCCAAAGCAGTTGAATGTTCAGCTAAAACTAGCTTCTTATGCTGAAGTCAGGTCCTTGATTCTACCACCAATCACCTGGGTGGGGTACTTCTGATCTACTTGAACAGGAATTATGGATAAGCAAGGAGAAAACATTCAAATGTTGGTTTTAGGCAGCAGCTGTGTCCCTCAGTGTTTGACAGTAGTGAGCAGTGGCAGTAGACAGATGTAGCAACTGCAGGAAGTGGCGCCTTCTAGTGTTACAGATCTTATGCGGGCCAAGGAAGTGGATATTCTTCAGTTCTTCAAGTGTTACAGCTCTTATGTAGGCCCAGGAGGTGGCATCTCCTAAGCCCATAAATGTTATAGCTCTTAGATAGGGTGAGGAGGTAGGGGTACCTCAGCCTTTGACAGCAGCTGATGTTGCAGTTTCCAGGTGGGACTAGGTATTCGGATTCCTCAGCCTAAGACAGCAACTGGTGTTTCAACTTCCAGGCAGCACTAGGTATTGGGATTCCTTAATCCTAGACGGAGGCCAGTGTTATAGTTTCCAGGTCTAGGGTTTCTGAGCCCCTTTCTTGACAGTTCTCTGGAACTCTTCTAGCAAATAGATCCTGCAGTTTCTCTTTTATGACTGTTTACAGCTTTTTCTCACTCCCCCACTCCCTTTTTTTCCTGCCCTGGTCACTCTTCCTAACTGTTCACCTGCCTCTGATCGCTAAGGCCACTGTTCCTGTTGTGCCATACAGGATGTAGCAATGACAGCCATTCCACTGCGGCTGCTGCTGATTGCTGATTTCTGGTCTTGTAGTCTCACCTCTTCTGCAGCTGTCTAGCAGTCAATTGCTTCACTGCTTCTGAAGCTCAGTGTTCTGGCCAATCTGCCACCTCTGCCACTGCTGCATCACTATCTTTGCCCTCCTTTGCCACTGTCATCACCACTGTTTTGCCATCTCTTTTGCTTCTTTCCTTGTTACTAGCTCAACTCACACTACTAAAAGTAGGCAAAGACTACTCAAGAGAAGGCTTTAATTGGACCTATTGTTGCAACACCAGGGTGCAGCATAGGAGAGTGTCTCCTGGCCAGCTCACCTCCGTTTATATACCCAGAGTGGAGGAGTTTACACCAGTCATAGAAGTGAAGGCTTACATTTTCACCATTCACAGAAGTCCATTTTCTGGGCCACCAAGGGAAGTGCTTCCCCTCTGGCTTAGGTTAGTCACAGAGTCATCTAAAGTTCACTGAGGTTTGTGGGAGCAATAGAGAAAAGAAAAAAAGTCCAGTGCAAACTGCAAAGCATTTGAAATAGCCATGACTTGAACTGCACCATCAGGAACTGGTGTTGTAGCAAATAGATGCAGTTCATAGCATCCTAAAGATGTTTGTGAAGTGTTTACCATGGAAGGCACTGGTGTGAAGGTGGCTCAACTGGATAACAGTACTTTAACTCAAAACAGCCACAAATGATAGCCCAGTAGCTGTCAATCAGGGAATCAGATTGCCCCATCCCCCATCACCAGTGCTTCCTTGCAGAAAAATAAGCATAACAAGGCCCATTTACAGCAAGAAAAAAAAATCCTTATCATTAACATTCATATTGAACCTAACAGTATATTAACTGTATACCCAGTGGCCCAAAGAGCTGTAGGTCCCCTGGACTATTTCCATTATAAATACCTAGAACTCCCACACATAGTGTGGGATGATCTGTATAGATGTCCCTGAATAATTGGATTCCCCAGATTTCTAGAAACTTATGTACTTTCAGAAGTATCTCAAGGCTCCCCATTAAGAACTGCTATCTCCCAACCCAGTGTGTGATTGTAATATAGAGATCTTTCCCCCATAAGAAACAATTGCCTTTCAGGAGCTGAATACCTCCTTACCTCCTTACCTCCTTCCTCTCCCAGCTGCCAGGACTATAACTAACACTGAATAGCACCATAGTCTTGGAGGGGATGTGCTGAGCCTCAGAAAGACAGAAAGCATCTACTACTAAGAGAACTACATGAACTAGTCAAGGGTGGGAGGAGGATCTGTAGGATGGAGTTCTGAAGGTGATCAATGAAAGGAAAGGCCAGAGAAAAATATTTATGACACAGGGTTTAATGCCTTGGAGTATATATATGAGTTAGGGCAAACTCTTGTTAATGGGATTTCTAGAATTGTGAAAAAAGAAACCATTTCCTACAGCAAATAGTGTTGAACTTTGTGGGCAGATGGTACAGGGAGGGATTAAAAGGATCAAGGAAATGGGTATGCTGGAGTGGATGTGTTATCTGAGGTTGAAAGACCACCAGAGGATTATGTTATGTGAGAAGGCCCTGGGGGTGCACATTCACTAACACCCCCAGGAATTCACTGGCAAAGGGGATGCTAGCATTACTGGGAAGACCAGACACAGCTCTCCTCTGTAGGCTGGGGCTAATAGGTGAAAAGACTATCACAGAATTCAGCCCACTAATTGCCATAGGCATAATGGTCCTTCTATTCCTCACAAAGCAATTTTTACTAGGTGGTGGTGCTTAAGAGTCAGAAGCAGGTACATGCAGTAGGTGCAGTTGCAGGTAACATAATGGTTGACAAGGTTGAAGGAGCAGCTAAGAAGAGCTGACCTTCAGAAATTGGTGGATATGGTTAATAGAACATGGCATCTCGTGGAACAAAATAATTGGACAGCTAAGAAGGGCACTACTTAACCTCTATATCAGAAGTCAAGAACGGAAAAGCTGGAGACTGAAGGTGGTCATTGCAATAAGTAACCCCAATCTTTTCTTAGTTTCTGTACCTGAGTCAGTTTTTAGACCTGAAATCTTTTTAGTGAAGAGGTGATAAGAACACCAGGTAAAACACTATAAGTGGCCACTGTAATCAGTTCTGTGTCCTTTTCAAAGGGTCAAGTGACTATACACTGAGAAAAGTGAAATACCCAAGCATTTTGGAGAATTTTGGGAAAAGGATATAAATTGAAATTGATACTTCAAGACCCCAAATATCCTCACAGCTCTTCTATAGAATAGGAGCATCCATACAGAAAAGATGTGAAACCCCCATTTAGACAAAGTTACTGAGCCAGTTAATGTCAGTTTCCTTTACACCATGAGTTCTAGAACAATGAACCTACAAGTTAAGTGACCACAGTGGCACAGAGATGAGGCTACATAGGCCCTAACATCATGAATGCAGATCTAACATGACCATTCTAGCTACTGCCTCCTCTGAGTGTCCAGCCTTCCAGCAAGGAGGCCTATACCTGCATTTGCGATGACACTATTTTTTGAGATCAATGTGTACTTGGTTGCAAGTTGACTACCTTGGTCCCTTCTATTCTGAAAGAGCCAGAAATTTACTCTTCCAGGGATGATAGACTATGGGTTTGTCTTGCCAACCCACAGATCTCAGCCAGACCACTACCCACAGATCTCATATAACATAGCATCTGACCACCTTTATAGTGAAGATAGTATGGAGTGGACCCATGGTCACTGAATACACCAGGTCTATATGTTACCACCCAGCAGCTACAAGTTGGAATGCTCTGTTGATGACTCACCTGAAGCATCAATTCAAGAGAAAGACCTTGCAGAGCTAGGACACCAATATGGTTTATGCATTGAAAGAGCAACTTTTGTGTGATGCTGAGACTTCCATTGGAACAATATATAAGTCTGAGAAACAGAGGATGGAAGCAGGAGAGGTCCTAGTTGACATCATTGCCAAGGAATCCGCGGATCAGTTTGTGTTTCCCATGTGCAACTCTGAGTTCTGCAGGGTTAGAGGTTATGGACACCAGACAGAGTCATGATCTCTAGCAGGGTCCAATTGTACAAAAAGTGATGGATGTTATATGGACCCCCTGGTTACCTGGGTCCAGAAATCAACAGGAAAAATGGAAGTCATTATCTTGTCATTGAGTATGATCATTAAAGAACTTAAGGTTTCTATCATGCAATGGGGGTGAGACCCAAAGGAGAGAAAATTTAAATCTGACAGTACAGAAGGGAGCTAATAATTACCAATTGCAAACTTAAGACCAAGTCGAGCAGTGAAGCGTGCAGTTCATCCTACTCTCCTCACTCTCCTAAGTCTTTCCTTATGAAGAGGCTCACAAGAGCCTTGAATGAGCTGCTTTTTGGTACAGATGTAGAACACAGGAGTGGGCAGCGGTAGGAATGTGCTGCTCAGAGCCCATGTAGAAGAATTTGCTGTTCAGCTGAGAGGATGCGGATTTCCTTAGGGCTTGCTTGAACACATTTTAAAGTCAGGTTTAGTAAGGTATAATGTCTTTTCATTAAATTCAATTTTTTTAGTTTAAATGTCTATGTGTTTTGAGAAATGTATATAATTAACATAACCACCAATAAAATCAAGATATAGACCATTTCTATCACCCTAAGTAGTCATTTCATGCCCTTTGCAGTCAGCTTCTCTGACACATCCATATCCTAATAACCACTAATCTGTTTTCTGTCCTTGTATTTTTGACTTAAAAATGTCGTGCAAATGAAATCATATAGTTGTAATCTTTTGAGGCTGGATTTTTATTGCTTAACTAATACATCTGAGATTCATCCATGATGTGTTTAAGTATTTTTTTTCTTTTTTGTAAATTGTATTCCATTGCATAATGTGATACAATTTGTCTATGTATTTTCCTGCTGAAAGACTTTGGTGATTGTGAATAAAACAACTACAAACATTTGTTGCTAGTTTTCTGTGAATGTATGTTTTCATTTCTCTTGAGTAAATATCTAGGGATAGAATTGCAAGGTCATAGGTTATGTGTATGTTTCATTTTTAAAGAAATAGTAAAGTTATTTTCCAAAGGTGCTGTTCCATTTTGGATTCCCACTAGCAGTCTTCTGAGTCTTCTAGTTGCTTTATATTTTCCCCAGAATTTGGTCATGTCAGGTTATTTTTTTTCTTTTACAAATATTAGCCATTCTAATAGGTATGCCATTATAGCTCATTGCTTCAAATTAAATTTCCTTAATGGTGAATAATGCTTAGCATCTTTTCACGTTTTTATTTTCCATTTGGACATCTATTTTAATGATTTATTTGTTTAAATATTTCTTCCCTTTTTATCATGCTATTTGATTTCTTATAATTGAATTTTGAGAGTTCCTTCTTAGATTCAATTTCTTTACCAAATACCGGATTTGCAAATATTTTCTCCCAATATGTGGTTAGTGTATGTTTCAATTCATAGAATTTATTTTTCAGAGCAGTTTTAGGTTTGCAGAAAATTGAGCAGACAGTAAAGAGTGTTCCCATATTCCTACACCCACATGTTTTCCCTTGGTACTGACATCATATGTTAGTCTGATACATTTGTTACATAATTGAACCAATTATGTAACATTATTATTAAATACATTATTATTAATTAAATTATGTAACATTATTATTAAATAAAGTCTATGGGTTATATTAGGATTTACTCTGTGTTGCATAGTCTATGGTTTTAACAAATACATGATGTCATATATTTAACATACAGTGTCCACAGAATAGTTTCACTGACCTAAAAATTTACTGTGTTCTAGCTATTCATTTCTCCTGCACTTCTCCCCAATCCCTGACAAACACTGGTGTTTGCTACTATGTCTAAAGTTTTTGCCTTTTCCAGAATGCCAGATAATTGGAAACATAAAATGTGTAGTATTTTCAGGCTGATTCTTTCACTAGGTAATATGTGTTAGCTTCTGCTATGTTTTTTCATAACTCAGTGGTTCATTTTTAATCACTGAATACTATTTTTATTGTTTGTTTATCTGTTCACCTTTTGAAGGATATCTTGGATGCTTCCAAGATTTGGAAATTATTAATGAAGCTTCTACAAATGCTCATATGCAGATTTTTGTATAGATATAAGTTTTCATCTCATTTAAATACTTAAGAGTATAATTGGAAGATTGTATGGTAAGAATTTTAGGTCTGTAATACACTGTCCAACTCACTGAGTGAAAAAGTTCTCTCCTGTTGCTCCACATCTTTACCACCATTTGGTGTTATTAGTATTTTATTTTTTAATTTTAACCATTCTAAACATTTAGCCATTCTAAACATTTGAAATATTTACTGATGAAGATCAAAGATCATAGCCTTCAATATGAGTTGTGACTAAACATAACAAAACAAAAGTCCTTACAACTGGGTCAGTATGTAACTTCACAATAAATGGAGAAAAAATTGAGGTTGTCCATGATTTTTCTTTGCTTGGCTCTATAAACAACACCCGTGGAAGAAGCGGTCAAGAAATCAAAAGACACATTGCTTTGGGAAAAGCTGTGGCAAAAGATCTCTTTAGAGTATTCAAAAATAAAGATGTCACATTGAAGACAAAGGTGCGTCTGACTCATGCCATCGTATTTTCAGTCACATCATATGGTTGTGAAAGCTGGACATTGAACAAAGGAAACAGGAAAAGAATTGATGCTTTTGAATCATGGTGCTGTAGATGTTTATTGAATATTCCATGGAATGCCAAAAGAACCAACAGATCTGTCCTAGAAGTGCAACCAGAATGCTCCTTGGAAGCAAAGATGGCTAGACTGCATCTTACATATTTCAGACATGCAATCAAGAGAGATGAATCCCTGGAGAAAGACATCATGTTTGGGACAGTGGCAGGTCAACGAAAAAAAGGAAAACCCTCCACCAGATGGATTGACACAGTGTCTGCAACAATGGTCTTAAACATAAAATCGTGTGCCTGGAACAGAGTAAGGGAGTGTTTTGATCTGCTATACATAGGGTCGCTATGAGTTGGACTTGACTTGATGGCACCTAACAACAACAATAGGTATGTACAGGAGAAGGACATGGCAAACCATTCCCGAGGCAATACCGAAACAATCAGCCATTGAAAACCCTATGAGGGTCGCTATGAGTCAGACACTACTCAGTGGTACCTAACAACAACAACAATAGGTATGTAGTGATACCTCACTACAATTACCCTAATGATACAGAATGTTGCATATCTTTTTCATGCTTGTTTTCCAGCTGCATATCATCTTTGGTGAAGTGTCAAGATATTTTGTCTATTTTTAAAACTTATTTTTTATTTTTACTTTTAAGAGTACTTTCTATATTTTGGATATAAAATGTATTTTGCAAATATTTTTAGATGCATTTTACAAATATTTTCCCCTGCCTATGGCTTGTCTTTTCATTCTCTTAACAGTCTCTTTTGTAAGGCAAAAGAGCTTCATCTTAATGCAGTCCTACTTACCAATATGTTTCCGTTCATGTATTGTGGTTTTGGTGTTCTATCTAAATACTCATTGTCAGACCTAATGTCACCTTGTTTTATTTTCCTATGTTATCTCTTAGAAGTTTTATACTTTTGTGTTTTACATTTAGGTCTGTAATCCATTTTGAGTTAGCTTCTGTGAAACGTATAAGGTTGGTGTCTAGATTCATTTTTTGCATGTTTATAGCTAGTTGTTCCTGCACTATTTGTTGAAGACCATCACTTTTGCATTGAATTACCTTATCTTTTTTGTCAAAGATTAGTTTGTTGACTATCTCTCAATCTGTTTCTCTCTCTCTCTCTCTCTCTCTCTCTTTCTCTGTGAGTGTGTGTGTTTCTGAGTTGTCTGTTCTATCCCATTGTTCTATTTTTCTGTTCTTTCACCAATAGCACACTGTTGATTACTATAATTTATGCTCAGTTTTTAAGTTGGGTAACATTAGTCCTTAAACTTTGTTTTTCTTCTTCAGTGTGGTATGAGTTATTCTGGATCTGTACCCTTTCATATAAACTTTAGAATACTTTTGTTAATACCCACAAAATAATTTGCTGATATTTTGATTGGGATAGCATTGAATCTATAGATCAAGTTGGGAAGAACTAACATCTTAACAAGGTAGATTCTTCATATGAATGAATGTAGAATATATAAACATTTATTTGTATTCTTTGACCTGTTCCACTGGAGTTTCATAATTTTGTTTGCATAGATTTTAAGCATATTTCAGTAGATACACTCCAAAGTACTTCACTTTGGTGCTAACATAAATAGTGCTGTGCCTTAAATTTAAAATTCTAATTGTCCATTTCTTTTAAATAGAAAATTGACTTTTATATATTAGTCTGGTATCATGAAGTACTCCTATAAAAGCATATTAATTCTAGCAATCTCTTTTTAGTGATTCTTTGAGATTTTCCACATAAGTAATCATGCCATTGGTGGATGATGGGATCAATAATGATGGCAGTTCCTTCATTTATGATATACTAATTGATATATTTGTTCTTTTATTCTTGATGAGCATGACTAGAGCTTTATAAATATATTGATATTTTCAAAGTATTTACTTATGGATTTTTTCATTTCCAATATTTGTTTTTTATCTCAATTTTAATCCTGAATTTCCCATTTATTTTTCTGAATTTGTCTTCTACATTGGTGACTTTCTTATCTATTTTCTGAATTAATTTCCTTACTTCATTTATTTGCTTGTTTGCATCCATCTTTGAAGTCATTGATCATTTCTATAAGTGGATTTTTGAATTTTTTGTCCAATATTTCAACCATATTACTTTCTCTTGACTCAGCAGTTGAAGAACTATGGTCTTTTGGAGAAGATATGTTGCTTTGCCTTTTTATGTTTCTTGTGTTTATATTTTGTAATTTATGTATCTGTTGGATGAATATATCTTTCAGCTTTATAAAGTCTCTTCCAGTTTTATTGGTGGATCTTTTTAGTGATCAGATTTCCCTTGAGAACTCAATCCCCAGTACCACTCAGAGAGGAGAAGACAAACCACTGTAGAGGAGAAGACAAACCAAACTAGATATAGAAATACTTTTAAAATAAATTAAAAGCAACTGCTAAAAATCAGAAACCTGCAGCTATACCACTGTGGCATCTTATTCCATCAGATCTCAGAAGCTAAGCGGGGTCAGGCCTGATTATACTTGGATGGGAGAATGCCTGGGAACAACAGGTGCTATAGGATTGGAAGGACCCAGTAACCCACTCCCCTAAAACAATTTGCCATTGAAAACCCTATGAATAGCAGAGAAGCACTAACAATACTGTTTTCCCTGTTGTATGTAGTGTCACTATGAGTTGGACACCAACTCCACAGTGCCTAACAATAACAGCAACAACAACAAACAGAAAATGGTCATAGAAGAGAAAATGGAAACAGTAATGCAGAGTAAGCTATGAAGTTACAAATTATTTAGGGAGAAAGTAAAAATAATAATTGCCTGAAATAAAAGGAGGGGGCAGTGGAAGGAGAAAAGAAAGAAGTAAGGCTTAAGTAAAAGAAAGGAAAAAGAAGAAAGGGGAATGTTAGGTTAAGTGAGAGAAAAGAGGAAAAGATAAAAACCACTGATTTCACAATAAAGAAAAAAATGTGCAAACAAAATTGATAAATGTAAGAGGAATAAAAAACACCAAAGAGACTTTTAAAAATAAAATTAATTAAAAATAATAGTAAAAGTTTAGTAAATAGAAAAAGAAAGACACACAGGTGGCAAAAACTCAAACAGAAAAAATTACATTAGAAAAAGAATAAATGAGGAAAATAAAAGAAAAAAGAAAAAGGCAGGAAAGAAAAAAATTTTATTATGAAAAGAAATAAAATGACAAAATACTGGAGTGGTTTCTTTCTTTGTCCCCAGTATTGGAGTCTGTTAGGTGGAGGTGATGGTCAGTGAAGTTGGAGTCTTGTATTTTTTCTATCAGTTATGTAGGTCTGAAGCTTTGACCCATCAAGTGTAGATGCCTAGCAAGCTACCTTCACTACAGGAACCTCTCTTCTGGTGTACCTGCAGCCTCTGCTGGCCACACTTAGCTTTGCAGCTTTTGTGTCAGGCAGATTCTTACACATATCTAAGACTCCCCAGTTTTTTTTTTTCTTTTTGTGGTACTGGGGGTTGAAGGGCCTCACATTTGCATGCTTTGCAAGTGCTGGACCACTGAGCTGCACCCCCAGCCCACTTTTTTTTTTAACTTTTTGAGACAGGGTCTCACTAAGTTACGCGGACTGCCTCTGGTCTCGAACTTGTGATCCTCCTGGCTCTGCCTCCTGAGCCGCTGGGATTACAGGCATGCACCACTGCGCTCGGCAGACACTCCTGTTTGTACGCACGGACATAGTCAATGTCTAAGTCAAGGGACCTCTTTAGGATGTTTTAGGGAGTGGGGGAAGCAAATGGACCACTGAAGTCTTTATTGAATGACTCATCTGAGTGCTTTCATAACCTCTCCAACATGCAACACTCAGAGAGTGGGAGGGGGCTGAAGGAATAAAGTACTCTGCTATCATTGAGCTTCAGAGTTCTCCATTGCCCAGGTTGTGAACTGCATGGCTGATAGCTGGCTCCAGAAATAGAGAAGCCTGCTGACCTTGGCTCAGGGTTTCCAATCTCCACACTTCCCCTCGGAAGATGGGGTCAGCTCCTCCCCTGAGGGTGGTTACCATCCACTTTGCCCATACCTCCTGCTGCCTGAACTTCCTGTGTCAGCATACCCCTTTCCCCCTCTCTGTAACTGCCTGTTGCAGCTGTGTCTCACTCTGGGGTTGTTGCAGATTGTCCCGAGGCTCTATGACCCATGAGTGTTCCTTGTCTGCAGGTCCCCCCACCCCCAGGTAGCTCAGTCTCAGACAATAGATTCCCTTTCAAGTTGGTACCTAGTCATTGCCTTCTAGGATATGAAGCATGACAAAACTGATCTTTTCTCCAGTGCTGACCTTTCAGTCAGGAAGAGTCACTGTCTCCCTAAATCACCCAGATGGATCCAAGGGGTTCAAGGACTATGGGCTTGTCCTGTGGGACTGCCAGACTCTTCACCAGGACTGACTGGTTTACCTTTTGGGTGAGGCTTCTGTTTCTCCCCCTCCCCAACACTGGCGAGCCACAGTTTGAGACATGTCCTGCTCAGTCCTCCTCACTGCATAGCCTTTCTGTGCTCTGTACTTTACCATTGTCCTATCACCTCATTTGTGATTTCTGTGCTTTTTCAATCTTTCCCACTTTGGAATGGAGTCTCTTCTTTCCTCTCCTGCATCACATGGAGGCTGCTTCTAATGTGTCATCTTACCCCAGAAATCTGAGATATCTTTTTCTGTCTTTTTCCTTTTAATTTACTCAAAGCATTACATTTGATGTAAGTTTTGTATGGACAGCATAAAGTTGTTTTATATTCTGTTAAGCGTTCTGATAATCTGCGTCTTTTAATTGGTGTGCTGGGGCTATTTGTGGGCTACTTGCATTTAACATAAGCATTGACATATGTATATCTAAGTTTACCATTTCATTATGTGGCTTTTATTGTTTTCTTTCCAGTTATCCCAGTACACTCCCTACTTTCTGCCTTCTTTTCTGTGTCCTGAACATTTTTTTAGTATCCTATTTTACTTGGGAGAAGGACCTGGCAACTCCCTCCCAAAAATCAATCTGCCATTGAAAACCTTATGAACAGCAGAGAAGCACTGACAATAGTGTTTCCCCTGTTGTACACAGGGTCGCTAAGAGTCGGATACCGACTTGACGGCACCTAACAACAACAACAACAACAATTTTACTTACTCACTGAGTTTTTAACCAAAAAAGTTACAAAATTTTTGAGTCATCTCTCTAGGAGATTATGTAACTTTATTAGAGTCTAATGCAAATCAATATTTTGCCAACTTCAGATAGAGTATGGAAATTTTACCACCATGTACATCCCATTAGCCTCTCCCTTGATGTTATAATTCTTATATTTAACCACTATATACGTTGAAAAGCCTTTGCATTGGTGTCTTTTGATGTTTTTCCTTCATGTTAATTGATCTTTTTATGGTTCTTTATATACTAAGTAAGTTTGGATTTTATCCTAACATTTTAGATATTATAAGATTCTGAGTTTTTAAACATTCTTATGGAGAATGTTATGCTTGTTTCAGCAGGTACTCAATGCGTTTTGGTTCAGGCTGTATTTACCAGCCTATGTTCTATGGTCTGTGGTTCTGAAGCTCTTTTAGGATTTTTTTTTTTTTTTTTTTTGTGGTACTGGGAGTTGAACCCAGGGCCTTACACTTGCAAGCTCTGCAAGTGTTTGGACCACTAAGCTGCATCCCCCGCCCATTTTTTACTTTTTGAGACAGGGTCTCGCTAAATTACGCAGACTGCCTCTGGTCTGGAACTTGCGATCCTCCTGCCTCTGCCTCCTGAGCCACTGGGATTACAGGCATGCGCCACCACACCTGGCTCTCTTTCAGTTTTTGAAGTCTTTGCATTGCTAGTTGGAGCTGTCCTGTGTGTGCCACCACGGCTAGTCTGAGCCCAGATACATAATCTATTTATTCATCCCATTCTCAAATTCTTTGCTATGCTGATTAAATCAGATGGACCCATGCTCAATTTTGGGGTGAGCTCAGAAACTCGTTAAATGAAACAAAACAACAACAACAACAACAAAAAAAGCCATATGGTGTCTTCTTCCTGAGCTCTTCCCTCCGTGTGATTTTCTGCTTGTTAATTTCCAGCACCTTTGCACTCTTGTTTTTAATTCTTAGGTCAGAAAGCTGGGGTTTTAGAGTTCCTCCTTTTCTATATGCTTTTTCAGATGCTTCTGTATCCAGACATAACCAGCAAGAGAAGAACCGGAGAGAAAAAGCAATAGGGGTTTGGCTCACATTCTTGGGACCAGAGATTTCTAGATGGTAGAAACTGGTTCTCCTCCCTCAGAGTTTGATCTCCTATAGGCTCCCATTTCCACCTATTTTGCCATCACCAGTTTTCTTGGGGTTTGGGAGCCAAGAAAATGAGAGGAGGGGAGGTAACCCAAGAAGATTTGCATATTCTCTTTGAGTATGGGGATTTCCTTTTATCCTTATTCAGCCAGAACCAGAGGGACTCCTTTGGAGTTCTTTCTATACCCTGGTGCCCAATTCTGGATTTCAGATTGTTTTATCAGGCTAATGGAATGCCAGTAAGGGGCAGGAATGATAACTTTGTCACCAATTTGGTGGTATTTTGAATTCTGGTTTTTGTCTCTAAGTTGAATGCTATTATTTACTTTTCAGATTCCCGAAATAACTGCCCTGTGCATAATTGCATTCAGTGGGAGAGACAAGGTGGACTTACTCTAGCATATCTAAAGCTGTAACTCCTCTATTGAATATTTTATTATAGCAATTTCATATTTTGTTTATTTTTAAGGTGCTCTTTTCTTCTTAGACCTTTATTTTCTTCTTTGTTGTTGTTGTTGTTAGGTGCCGTTGTGGCATTCGACTCATAGTGACCCTCACAGGGTTTTCAATGGCTGATTGTTTCGGGATTGCTTTGGGAGTGGATTGCCAGTCTCCCATTTTTGCGGTGCTGGGAATTGAACTCAGGACCTCAGAGACTGCAGTGCAGCGCTCTACCAACTGAGCTAAATCCCAGCCATTTTCTTTAGTAGTTCTTAATGTTAGTAAAGCCTGCAGCTGTAGCCCTGTGGCATCCGATCCCGTCAGATCTCGGAAGCTAAGCCAGGTCGGGCCTGGTTAGTACCTGGATGGGAGACTGCCTAGGAACACCAGGTGCTGTAGGCTTGGGAGAAGGACCTGGCAACCCCCTCCCAAAAGTCAATCTGCCATAGAAAACCCTATGAACAGCAGAGAAGCACTGATAATAGTGTTTCCCCTGTTGTACAGAGGGTCGCTATGAGTCGGATACCGACTCGATGGCACTTAACAACAACAATGTTAGTAAAGTATATTTTAACCAGGAAAATTCTTACTTATGCAAATGGACTGTTTCTTCATTTTTTTCTTGTTATTAAGCATTAAGACTAATGTGCTTTTTCTAGATTTTTGATTTTGTTAGTGTGTTACTGAGAATAAAGAGTATAGAACTTCTATTTAAAATACTATAATATTTTAGTGTTTTTAATCTTTCTTTTTGTATGCCATCTGTGGATACTACAAGAGAAATTATATTTTTTGTGATTCTGGAGTAAGGAGTTGGTTATCAGTTAATGACATCTAAATTATTATCTGTTTATTTCTCTACTTTCCTTACTGAGCTGTGACCATGCAGAGTGCAGATACAAATTGTTTCTTCATATTTGTATTCCAGCAGCCAAAAAAGTAAAGTAGAATGTGACAAGAAATATTTATTTATATTCTTTACCATGGTGCCAATTTATCTGAAATTCTGTATATTTCTTCAAACTATTTTCTATTTTGTTAATTGATTTTTTTCTGCAACATCGATTTTATTATTAATCACTCCCAATACCACTTTCAATAGTTTCATAGTGTGATTTGAGTTTGTTCTGTTCCTCTTTCATAGATGTCAAAAGTTACATTATTCTTGTGGTCTTGTTTTTTTCATGCTTGTTCAAATTTTCTGTGACCAGGTTTCTTGAGAGGCTGTTTTGAAATTCTATTTTTGTTGCTCATTAATTGGAAGTACCTGAAATGTCCAAGCTTTAGATCTTGGGTAGGGTCATTCTTGAAGGAACATTCTTAGGCATTATGTCTGACCAAGGCTGGGAGAGGTTGGCTTCTTGGGGCTGCTAAAGTTAATAGTTTCAATTTGCCTCATAAGCAGAAAGAAATGATCATTAATATTGCTACCATATTTAGAATTTGGTTCCTATGCCAAACTTAAGAAGTTTATCATTTCTATCTTCCCACTTTTCAGAATATCAAGTATATCTAAATATAGAATATAGTTCATGAGAGAGGATTCTTTTCCATTTGATGTGAGAGTAAAAAAAAACCTTTTTATAATCAGGGTACCACTCCACTGTTAGTGTTGGGATTGGGCCTCAGACCAGATGGTACATTTGCCCTTCGTGTTCTTGGATGAAAGGAAATAGGCTACCAAAGATTATGCCCTGAGGTATGAGTTTACCATTGGGAGGATCTCAAGCCTGGCCTACTGTGTGTCTGTCTAGTGTTAGCACTGGACTGGCCCCAAAAGGTCTAGGCCTTGCTAGCCTTATCTCTTGACCCTATGTCCGTTCTGATACAGGGTTCTGGGCTTGGCTTGGCAACTGGTACCAATTTACTTCTTTCCAATTTTGTAAGATAAGAGTATACATTTGCTGCAGAATATGAAATATGCTCAAAATTCTTGTCAAACATTTTGGGTGTTAATGTAGATTTTTTTACCCTTTGACAGAAAATGTCAGGGATATTTTAAGAGGCAAAAGGGAAAAGAGTCCTTATCTGAGTTCTTTCATAGTGCCATTTCTCTGGAATGACAATATATTTTCATCTTAACTTCCTTACCTATTATTTTTATCTGGAAATTTTTCTGCATCATGTCTGGTGGATTCTAACTTTCCAGTTGCATACTTTTTTGATGAAGTCTTCATTTTTTTGATAATACTAACCATTGCCTTCTTCAATCCTGTTTTTTAAGTCTATAGTTTCACATTCTTCCCTTGTAAAATTACATATAAAATCCTTACAAAATTCCATCTTTCCTTTCGCATGATAGGACATGCTTTTATGAAAAGTCACACATTGGTTTTCTTGGTACATCATACTTATTTCTCATATGAAGTTATGATCTTTATGTTGAAAAAAATATCATTACCATCTCTGTGTTCTTCATTTTCCCCCAAAGTATCTAAAACCTCCAAATGTGTAGCCCACTTTCTTTTAATTTTATTTCTTCTTAGGTGATACAGGAGAGACTCATGGCGCATGTGCTGGTGCACATCTTGAGACTTTCCGTCATGCCTTAGATCTGTGCCTCAGGAAGGAGTGTCTGTCATAGCAAGCCATTGCCATTTGAACCAGGCATTTGGATTACTTTTTCTCTATGCTCAGTCAGGCTAGTTTGATCACTAAAGCTAATGTTTCATAAGAATCAGTAAGAATATTACAGGAACATCCAGCAGCATAAAATATAACTGTGAGTCTGTGTATGTGTCTATATGTGGGTGTATCTATCTATTATCTATCTATCTATCTCTCCCCACAGGAATTAGAGTCAAGACTCAAAGAGCCAGGTGCAATGGTGTGGAGGTGGAGGCAGGAGGATCACAAGTTCGAGACCAGAGTCTGTCTGCATAACTTAGTGAAACCCTATCTCAAAAAAAAAAAAAAAAAAAAAAAGGACTGGAGGTGTGGCTTAGTGGTCCAGCATTTGCAAAGCATTCAAGTGGGAGGCCCTGGGTTCAACCCCCAGCACCACACACAAGAAAAACAAAAACAAAAACAACAAAAACAAAAACCAAACAAACAAAAACTTGAAGGAACATCTCAAGCTAGTTATTCTTTGTTATTTTTAGGGCTACCTCACCTTACTTCTGTGTTTATTTGTCACCCATGCATTCTCCTACCTTTTGTGCATACAAATAAATAAGATCGGGTTTAAAAACAGCCACTCCCATCTTAGCTCCTCATCATTTCCTAGTTTAAGTGCACAGAAGAGACTAATATCTCCAAAGTGAAACCAGTGGAAGAAAGACCTCATTGATTCAGATTGGGTCATCTCACCTATATCAAACAGCAGTGCACAGGTGCATGTCTGTGAGTGGGGCAGCAGTTCTCAGAAAAAGGAATATACAGAAGGTGGGTGAGGTGGAGAACACCTGTAATTCTAGAATTGGGAAGCTGAGGCAAGAGGATTCATGTGAGTTCAATCCCAGCCTGGTCTACATAGTGAGTTCCAGGGAGGTGGGGCTATACAGTGAGACCCTGTTTCAAAAAACCAAACCAAAACCAAACTAAACCAAGCCAAACCAAAACCAATAAACAAATAAACAAACAAATAAATGGAAAAATATTGAAAAAAGGATTATATGGGATGGAAAGAAATCACAAAAGGGCTTGTCAGTTGTGTCTCCATAGAACTTCCCTGGATACCATGATGTCTTGGACATGTTTTGATTTTCTTTCCAATCTCTTCATCTGACTCCTCCTTAGAGTCTGGGATGTTTCTATTTCTCCAGAAGCCCTGGTGTTCATCATCAAAGGGTAGGATACTAAATATGTGATTATAGATTTAAAATATGTCAGAGATCCCCCATTCTTTAATCCTTCTCTCTGCTTGCCAGTTTCCCCATCTATAAAAAGTGAACAGAATGATCCTCTGGCTATTGGGAAATTAAATAAGATCATTCCCATAAAAGTCCCTAGAATAGTGCCTGGCATATGGCATGCACGCAAACAATTTTGAGCCATAGTCTGTCATATTCTTGCACTGGACACTGATTTATCCTTTTTTCTCAGGAGTATTTTTCATCTGCCTGACTTCCTTTCTATATTTCTTTTTATGACAGCACATTACCTTTGCCAAGCCCCTGTCTAAGGTTTGCAGAATTCTGCTACTTGGAAATTGGAATAGCATTTGTCCATTTCCAATGTATCAGAAACTTTCCATTTTACATTAGTTTCAAAAGGAACACTAAGAGAAGCTTGTTGATTCCATCTGAAAATTCTCTTTGTACCTTGAATTCTAATATCTCAGACAAGAGACTTGAAAACACTAAGGGAAGGTGGGTCCTTTTAGATTCTCCTAATGGTGGTTCAGTCTTGTTTGTCTCCCTCCAAATACCAAACATGTGAGGAAGCAAATGGAATGAATAGAATTCATATTTCTTTATCCATTTATATACTATGCTTGATCCCAAGTTTATTCTTTCCTTGGATTTCCCCAGGTCCTCAGAGTAAATGAGAAAGCCTTTACTGAGAATCTCAGCATTTTTGCAAAATGCAGGTCACCTTGGTCCCTACCCAACATGCCTATGTTCATCATGAACTTCCTCTCATCATGTGCTGAAAAACATCTTTTGAGTGTTTAATTTTACAACCTTAAATAATTACTCCTCAGTGGGAAGATCCAATGTTTCCTTTAGGTAACAGTTTATTTGATTGAAAAAGTGATTAACTTGTTTCACATCTGATTCCTGGGATGACTTGAGATAGCTGTAGCTATATTGAACTAATCAATACCCATTGCATTTTAGTTATTTAAGATGGAAAAAAAAAATGACCTGGGAGCAGAGACAAGGCTTCATCCTTTTTTTCCCCCCTTTGGTACTGAGGTTGAACCCAGGGCCTTGTGCTTGCATGCTTTGCAAGTACTGGACCACTGAGCTGCACCCTCATCCCATTTTTTTTTTTTTTTACTTTTTTTTTTTTTTTTTGAGACAGGGTCTCACCAAATTACGCAGACTGCCTCTGGTCTCAAACTTATGATCCTCCTGCCTCCACTTCCCAAGCCACTCTGTGCACCACCATGCCCAGTTAAGGCTTCATCCTTATATATTCTGTACCTCAAATGGAATCTGGTACCACAGATAACAACAGCCATGATTTATTGAACTTTTACTAGGTACCAGGCACTTTATATTACCTTGTTCAATTATCACTGTAATCATATGGAATAAATATTGTTACATCCGGTTTTTATGGAATAGACAACTGTAATATAGAGAGGTTAGTTATAGGCCCAAGATCCCTCTATGAAGTGGCAGGGCTGGGGTTCAAATGCTGCTCACCAATCTCCAGGACCAGGCTCTTGGACATGACATTGTTCTGTGTCACACATTGTTGACATCAGCATGATTGTTAAATAGAGCACTGAACTTCTTCTTTTACATCATGGTCATTTCCAAATGCAAAATGGAATCACATTTTTTAGAATTATCTTCCTTTCCAAAGTATCTTGACTTATACTCCTGCATACTCTGTCTTGCTTGCAGCCATACCACTGTGGCTTCCAATCCTTTCAGATCTTGGAAGCTAAGCAAGATCAGGCCTGGTTAGTACTTGGATGGGAGATGTCAGGTCCTATAGGCTTGGGAGAAGAACCCAGAAACCATTCCTAAAAAGCAATCAGTCACTGAAAATCCTATGAATAGCAGAGAAGCATTGACAATAGTGTTTTGCCTATTGTATGTAGGGTTGCTATCAGTTGGACACCAACTTGATGGTACCTAACAACAACTCTTTGTCATACATTTCTGAAATCTGCCTTCCAAAATCTAACAAATACATTCAACTTTACCCAATTCTTTCATTTTTGCTGCAGTAGGAGTAATACGAAAATTTTCTTTCAAGTTCTTATGACTTTTACATTACTAATAATTCATTCTTGGTTGTCAGAAGAAAGTAGAAGGTGACACTTCTGATGACTTCCTTCACTACCTGTCATCCCTCTTTCCATCTCAGTATCCTTTGAGTATGATGTGCTCTTCTATTTTCTGTTTGCAACTGGAGTTCCTTCCTGATAGGCTTGAGAATACTACATAAACATATTTTCTATACTATTGTAAGTTCTCTTCACATGCCTTATGCTTTGTTTGACAAATGTTGAAAGCAATATTGTTTATTACTTGAATCAATGATTTCTTTGTGTAAATTATGGCCACTCTTATCATTAAAGCACCCTAACTACTCTCTTCTATAGGGATTTGTTACACAAGTTTATTTAGCCATTTATCTATGGGTCGTAACCAATAACCATTTAAAAGACATATATCCCCACAAGACTGCAGCCATACCACAGTGGTGTCCAATCCCATCAGATCTTGGAAACTAACCAGGGTTGGGCCTGGTTAGTACTTGGATGGGAGACCACGTGGGAATTATTGAAAACAACAATTCAGGTACCCATAAGTAAAGTAATTCCAAGAGTTTCAGAGGAATAATGAACACTAGTTTCCTTTCCCACTGTGGAGATGGGTATCTCCATGGTGCTCACTACTAGACAGCAGTCCAAATGGTTATTACAAAGTTTATCCTTCATTCCCAGTGATACTAGACAGTGACATAGAGAAATGTGGAAAATTGTATGTAAACTTTGGGAATGTCTGATCTCTTACGTTAGAATTTAAGGTTTATGGGCTTTGGAAAAATTTTCTGCAACAAAAGCTAAAGCTAGTATGTCTATGATCTGAGTGGAGCAACAGAGGTGGTGAGTGAAGTAAAACTGTTCATGAGAGAGATCTGACCATTTTCATGGTGTGTGCATGTGCACGCATCGTGTATGTGTGTACATCTATACCAGCACAGACGAGATGCTCTGCTCACATATCAATTCCCCTTTGTTTTCAGTGTAAATCCTTCTGTATAGGACCAGCTTTTATCAAGACAAAAGCTTGGGAGCTAAGTATCATTCTGGGTAAGAGCTGGTAATTTTGTCACTTTCAGTTTTGTTCCAGAAATCCAACTCAATTTGTTAATATGGTTCCTGGGTCCTTTACTTCTTCTTGAATTCAAACCTTCACTGAGAAGAGAAGTGAATTTGTCCCCTGGGCTTTTTGACAACCTGCCTTTCTGCCACAGATCTTACTGATTGACCTACAGGTTATTGTTTTCCCTGTTTCTTTTCCTGACACTCTGGTTCTATTGGGAAATTCATAAGTATTGTGTCTCTCTAGTTTTGAAAAGTAAAGATGCACTGAAGACAAAGGTGCTCCTGATTCATGTCATGGTATTTTTAGTCGCATCACATGGTTGTGAAAGCTAGACATTGAATAAATGAGAAAGGAGAAGAATTGGTACTTTTGAATTGTAGTGCTACAGATGAACATTGGGTATACCATGAACTGCTAAAAGAACCAACAGATCCATCCTAGAAGAAGCACAACCAGAGTGCTCCTTGGAAGCAAGGATGGCTAGACTGTGTTTATACATTTTGGACATTTTGTTAGGATGGACTAATCCTTGGAGAAGGACATCATGTTTGGGAGAGTGGTGGGTCACTGGAAAAAGGGAAGACCCTCAACTAGATGGATGGACACAGTGGCTGCAAGAATAAGCTTAAATATAAAAATGATCATGTGCCTTGCACAGAGTCGAAGAGTATTACATTCTGTTGTACACAGAGTTACTATGAGGTGGACCCGACTTGATGGCACCTAACAACAACAATAACAACTGTGATTTGGGGTCTCATCTTCCTCTCTCCTCTGTGTGTATGTCAGCCTGCTATGCTGTGGGGACTTGTGTGTTGCTGTGAGGCTGAAAAGCCATGCCACTGGTATCTCAGATACCAGCAGGGCCACCCATGGTGGATAGGTTTCAACTGAGATTCCAGACTAAGACATATTAGGGAGAAGGATCCAGCACCCCACTACCAAAACGATTAGCCATTGAAAACTCTATGAATAGCAGAGAAACACTTTCAAGTATGTCAGAAAATGAGTCCCTAGACTGGAAGGCATTTAAGAAACCGCTGGGAAGAATTGCCTCCTCAAAGTAGAGTCGACCTTAATGACAGAAATGGAATAAAGCTCCTGGGACCTTCTTGTGTTGATGTGGCACAACTCAAAATGAGAAGAATATAGTGACTGCGACAATGAGCTCAAACATAAAAAGATTGTGTGCATGGCACAGTGTTTGGTAGTGTTTCATTCTGTTGTATAGACTCAATGGCTCCTAACAACAACTTCTTCTCTAATTCTTGGAGTCTTGCTCTTTTCATCATCCTTCTGTTGACATAGATTTCGAGTTTTGTAAGGTCATCTAGCTGGTCACCAGAGGAGCTGAGATTCAATCCAGGAAGACGTTACACTACCAGGCACCTGGTTTCTCAACTCTGTGAAGTTTTCCTATCAGAGGGTCTCATCATTCTTCCATGAGACACAAACTGTCAATGTTTTATCTTTTCATGGGGCTTTCCCCAAGGGCACAGCTCCATCTGGGCTGATCTTTGGGTCCCACTCTTCTGTGGACTGATCTTTGGTCTTACTCCATGTTAAGGTGAGGACTTGCATTCTGCATGCTGCCAAAGACAAAGCATATTTCTATTCTGGGTTTTCTGTGATATTTTCTTTAGTTGCCCTTTATCTGAAAGGAGAACCTGCTATGGGATGTCCCACCCACTCAGTTGCAGAATTGGCCACAGGACTCAGAAGACAGAGAAGATCAAGATTTCCTTAGAACATCCCCTTTCTTACCAACAATACAAATCCCTAAAGATGTGACATTTATGGAAAAGAGCTGGTTTAAAAGGGGATGCCTATGTGAAAATGTGAGAAAATGGGCTATTTTCAGTTTTGCAATGCTTTAAAGCTTGGAAAAATCAGAAGCCACATAGAGGATTAACCCAATCTGTTTCCCGCTGTGCTTCCAATGGGACAGATTCTCTGAAACCCATGCTGCCTTATTTTTATTAAGAGAGTCACCATCACCAAGTTGAATCAGGCCCTGACTCTGTGGTGGAACTGCTTTGCAAGATAGAGTCTGAGCAGCTCAGTGGCAAGCCCATTGCTTTAGTCATGGTCAAGACAGAGAATGTGGTTTTGTTCCGTGCTAAAATAAGATTGCAGTTACCGTGGAAGGTAGGAAAGGAAAGATTTTCTGATGAGTGTTTATCACATGTTAGATCCCCTAAAGTTATAGCCTAGAAGTAACTAATTGGATCAAACCCAGCAGTTAGGACATGCCTAGGTTAAGCTTTAAAAAGAATATGGAGACAAATATCTATGGCAGCCCTGGGCAGGCTCACCACATTTTTCCCAAGGAAAGAAGGAAAACATTTAAAATTGATAAAATTCCTCACTAGAGGTGCTTGATACTTTAATTATGTTGTTTTATTTACTGCCAACAACAACAACAACAACAACCACAAAACGAAACTTACTGGACACATTGGTGTACCCCTGTAATCCCAGCTATTTGGGAGGCAGGAAGATTGTAAGTTTGAGGCCAGAGGCAGCCTCTGCAACTTAGTGAGAACTTATCTCAAAATAAAAAATAAAAAAGGGTCTGGGGGTGCAGCCAAGTCATGGAGCACTTATCTAACATGTGTAAGGTGCTAGTTTCAAGCCCCCAACATTACAAAACAACAAACCAAAACTCTTTGAGAATGAGTACTCTTATTATTGTCATCATTTTGTAAATTAAGATACAGAGGCTCAGAAAGACTCAGTTACTAGGTCAAGGTCGCATAGCTGGTGAGTGGCAGAATCTAGATATACATTGGGGGCTATGATTTGGAGATGGCAAGTCAGTATGAATTTGTCTGTCTTATACATAGCTTAGCCTGCAGCCATAGCCCTGTGGCATCCGATCCCGTCAGATCTCGGAAGCTAAGCAGGGTCGGGCCTGGTTAGTACTTGGATGGGAGACCGCCAGGGAACACCAGATACTGTAGGCTTGGGAGAAGGACCTGGCAACCCCCTCCCAAAAATCAATCTGCCATTGAAAACCCTATGAACAGCAGAGAAGCACTGACAATAGCGTTTCACCTGTTGTATACAGGGTCGCTATGAGTCAGATACCGACCCGACGGCACCTAACAACAACAATATACATAGCTTAATCATGTGGCAGTCCTCAATACAGGATCTGCTTTGACATGTGTGCATGCACATGCTTGCACACACACATAAGATAATGGCCTTTAATCACCTGTTGAGAGAGGACACAGGTGTATTTACTGGCAACAAGCCATTTCTGATTAACTTCATTCCCTTGTGGCAAAGGTTATTGAATATAACAAGTCATGAAGAGTGACCTTAATAATTACTGCCAGGACTTGCAATGGAGACTGCAGGTCACTTCTCCAGACTGACTGCCAGTAGCATATTGATCTAACCTCCCCCCAAGATGTTTCCTCATTTCCCCACTTGTAATCCCACTCAGATTCACACTGGACTCTACGGCATGCTCCCAGCCCCAGAGGGATTACAGGTGACCCACTCCACATCCCAGTTTGCCTCTTCATTCATAAGTCTTCTAGAGCCCCTCAAATTTTGTAGACCTTTTCTCCCCTCTGCTGAAGGGAGTGCTGAAGGGAGTGTAAGTGCTTTTACAAACCTGGTAACTGTTGAACATATGAATAAACAGGAACAGTTTCCCGAGAAGAGAGTGGAGCTGCACCTAAGGCAATGAAGGGCAGGAGGAGGAATGAGTTACCAATGGAGCTCAGTTCATGCGTTGAAAGGATGAATAGCACCCTGACTCAGAGGAAGGTGAAGAGGCAAAAGCTAGCCCACACTGACTGAGAGAGGCCTCAGAGAAGCCCCCCTCATCTCTGTGGTAAGGAAGATATGCCTGAAGTTGGGGAGAGAGCAGCTGTTTCAGTTTTCTGTCTCTGTATAACACATCAGCCCCACACTTAGTCACTCAAAACAATTCAGGTTCAGCATCGTTAATCCAAAGACCTGAAATTTGGAATGCTCCACTACCTGAAACTTTTTGAGAGCTCTATGATACAAGTGGAAAACTACACACCTGACTTCACGTGATGGGTCACAGGTGAAACATTGTTGTTGTTGTTAGATGCCGTCAAGTGGGTATTCGACTCACAGTGGCCCTACATACAACAGGGGAAACACTATTGTCAGTGCTTCTCTTCTGTTCATAGAGTTTTCAATGGCAGATTGATTTTTGGGAGTGGGTTGCCGGGTCCATCTCCCAACCCTACAGCACCTGGTATCCCAGATGATCTCCCATCCAAGTACTAACCAGGCCCGACCCTGCTTAGCTTCCAAGATCTGACAGGGTCAGATACCACAGGGCTACGGGCTGCAGACTAGGTGAAACATAGATGCACTAAAAATATTGTATAAAATTACTTGTAGGCTGTTTTTATAAAACGTACATAAAACATTAATGAATTTTGTTTAGACTTGGACCTTATCAGTATGTATGTGTAGATATTCCAAAGTCCCCCCAAATCTGAAATCTAAAACACTTCTGGTCCCAAGCATTTCAGGTAAAGGACACTTGACCTGCAATTATTTAGGTCAAGAATCTATAACTTGAGGGGTAGAGGAGGTTGTTGCTGCTGATTTAACAACAGTTGGAGGAGCTGGACCAGAACTAGATTTTCCACTTCCATGGCACACTGGTATAGTTGGCAAGGTGTTGTTGACTGTTGGCTGGGAGCTCAGCTGGGCTAAGGGCCAGGGGCCTTGGTTCTTCTCTTCACAGAGTCTATGCAAGACCCTCCATAGGCTTCTCAGGTCCCCTAACAGCATAAGAACTGGGCTCCAACTGTTAGCATCCCAGAGGACCAGGCATGCTACATTGCCTTTGGTAACCTTGTCTCATGCATTATCTTTCTTGCCACATTTTATGTATGGAATCCATGATAGAGAACTGTCCCTGTACAAGAAGACGGAACATGGACCTTGGTTCTTGATGGGAGAGGTGTCAAAATCATACTGTAGGAAGAGGCAGTGGGATGGAAGACATCGTTGTGACCATTTTTGGAAAGCACAATCTGCCTCCATGGCTAAAAAAGGAGAGTACAAAGGAAAGAAGAGTTTCCAAAATGTATTTCCAGCCTTTGGTTTCGGGATCTCCAATCTAACTATCTTGGATGGACTATTACTCCCATGAAGTGATTAACCAGTGCTGGGAAAGTGCACAGAAAAGGTAGAAAATTTTGTTCTAAGAGTATTGAAACAATCAATGATGAGAATAGCGCAGTTATTGGCTTCTTTCACTCTAGTTACAGTTTAGGAGCAATGAGTGAACTTTACTTTCATTTTGGTCTAGTCTGGGGAAGTGGAGGTCCCTTACAATTGGAGAGAGGACAGAGGAACTTGTGTAGGACATTGTGTGTGTGTGTGTGTGTGTGTGTGTGTGTGTGTGTGTGTGTGTATACCTCTGACTTCTAAGAAATAAGTGGCACCTTTGTAAACTAGAGTTTACAAAGGTTAAGAGGAGATGAAAACTAAGCCTTTAGGTCCAGCTCAACAATGTGGGCAGATTTGGGAACTCCCAGTCACTGGGAGAGAGAAGCTTAGGTTCTGGTGCCCTCAAGACAAAAATGATGTGTTAGGTAGAACTGTATGGGCTTTATGTATGCCTGTGAGCTGGATGAAGTCTTTTCTGGGCAAGAAGAGGCCTCAGGTAACAGACGCTCCCCCTTGTCTCATGGGAAACCATGGCTTCAGTACTGTGGAGATGGGATGGGTTAAGACCTGTAAAAATTGTTAACTGTTATTCCTATAAACATAACTTTTGCCTTTGCTTTCAAATGTAGGAGGAAAAAAGTAGCACACAGACCAATATTGGGTTAGAGAAGTACCTAGCCTTGAGGATAATAAATATTCAGGAAATCAGTAATTATACGGTCTATTTGTATGAGAAACTGGTACTTCTTAAACAGTCACAGTGGCTCTATGAGGAACATTAGCTTTCAGGGATTGTAAATGTATCTGAACGTCTGAATATTTGCACCTGTTTGGGATGAATATGTTTGTATGCAGAGTAAATTTTGGTTGAAATATGTGATTTTCTCTCTGAGTTCTAACTACCTGAAAGAGTATGATTTTTTTTTTAACACTGCAATATATGTATCAATGGGCTGAGAAAATTAGAAAAGTCAAGCATCATTTGAATATAAAATATTATTATAAATTGTGGCTTCCTTAGGATTGTGTGCTAAGTTACAAAATTAACATTTTGTTTAACTACATTTAAATTGTCAGTAGACAGCAAGAGTTTATCAAGCAATTTTTCTGTTTTAGGGGCTGTTTTTGGTGTGAAGCAGACGCTGGGAGAATAACGAGTTCTCTGTCCTCAAAAAGGTATGTTGTTGTTGTTGTTGTTGTTGTTGTTGTTGTTGTTAGGTGCCGTTAAGTCGGTATCCGACTCATAGCGACCCTCTGTACAACAGAGGAAACACTATTGTCAGTGTTTCTCTGCTGTTCGTAGGGTTTTCAATGGCAGATTGATTTTTGGGAGGGGGTTGCCAGGTCCTTCTCCCAAGCCTACAGCACCTGGTGTTCCTAGGCAGTCTCCCATCCAGGTACTAACCAGGCCCAACCCTGCTTAGCTTCTGAGATCTGACGGGATCGGATGCCACAGGGCTACTGCTGCAGGCCAAAAAGGTATAGACTAATTTTATGGGGAATTGAGCATGCAAATAAGTACAAGCACAGCTATGCATTAAATCAGAAAACTTGAGGAACTAATAGATTTTATGCAGAAAATGGAAATTACTAGTGTGATAAAAATTAGCCCCAGCCATCAGAAGAGTTTCTATGAAGGGTGGCATTTGAGAAGAAAACAGCTGTTTGGTGACTTAGCTGAGGAGAATTCCATGGAGAAAGTCTGGACAGAATGAGGTTGGCATCTTGGAAGGATACAAATAAGATCACTGGCTGGTTGACAATCAACAAAGAAGTGACCAGAGAGACGAGGTTATGGAGAGGTAGATGTGGATGGAATAACACAACAACCTTTCACTGTAGTGAGGAATTTGATTTCACTCTGGTAGCAATGACAAGCTACAAGAGGGTTTGGACATGATAGTGGCACTACCTGGTTTAGAATTTAGGAATATTACTCTGGCTGTGTGTGAAAAATGAACTATTGAGGAACAAAGTTGGAACAAAGAGCCTATTGCTTTAGTTCAGACAAAAGGTGCTGGTGATTTAGTTTAGTAGCAATAGGGATGCTGAATAGTGATACTATTTCTGCTATGTAGAAGATGAGCTAATAGAATGTATGCATGGCTTGGATGTGACTTGTGAAGGAAAGAAAGAAATCAAGCATAAAAACTATCAGCTTTTTGACTTAAGGGACCAAATGGATGGGTAGATCATTTTTGGAAAAGGAAAGACTAGGTGGAACAGCTAGCAGGAGAGCATGGATGGTAATTTGTGATTAGGTAAGTACAGCGTTGTTATTCAATGTGTATATGAAGGTGTTGGTCTGACAGTTGGATGTCAGGCTTAAAGTGGAAATCAAGAATAGAGGTACATACCTGTGTTTTGTTGTTACTGTTGTTAGGTGCCATTGAGTCGGTATCTGACTCATAGTGACCCTGCATAGAAGAGGCCAACCACTATTTTCAGTGCTGGTCTGCTGTTCATAGGGATTTCAATGGAGGATTGATTTTTTAGGGGGAGTGGGTTGCCAGGTCCATCTCCCAAGCCTACAGCACCTGGTGTTCCCAGGCAGTCTCCCATCCAAGTACTAACCAGGCCTGATCCTGTTTAGCTTCTGAGATCTGATGGGATTGGATGCCACAGGGATGCAGCTATAGGCCTGTCTGTGAGTTACCAGTCTTGAAATGACAGTTAAACCAATAAGACTGCAAGAGATCACCTAGAAAGAAAGACAGCTAGAGAAAAGAGGGGGCCAACATCAAGGCACTGGGGTAACTCACATTCAGAGAAGTAACCATGGATAAGGAGATGGCAGAGGCTAGGATGGAGCTGGGAAGTGTGGAGTCCCAGGAACAAGAAGCAGAAAGTATTTCAGAAGCACTTTATAGACAGCCTCATCCAATGCTTGTGAGAAGCCTTGTAAAACAAGAAGTGAACATGAATACTTGGGTTTAGCAGTGCAAGTGTTTTAGATGACCTTGGTAAGAGCAATCTCAGCAGAGTGGTGGGGAGCAAATAGTAGACTGGAAGTAGATATAATAAATATGGAAAGAGATGGAAGAAGATAAGAGGACAAGTGGTCAAATGAAGCAAGTTTTTATCTGTTTATTTTTAAGATGGGCAACATTAATGCATGAGGAGAGAGAGCAAGCTGCGCTGTAGACATGAAGGTGAAGCAAGTGGATTGAATGATGCAAAGAGTAGATTATTCTTACTTGATTACATGTATTCTCTTTGTTTTGAGGTGGGGTCATTGAGGAGAGTGGGAACTTATCTTCATGTGGAACATAATATTCCTTAGAAAAGTTGAGTGTCAACTTGAATTTTGAGGACATAAACCAAAAGTAAGACCAGTAGGCACAGTTGTGGATTATTTTAAAAAATGATGTAGCTCAGAGTTTCACAAATTTATTCTGTAAATGGACAAATAAAGTATTTGCAGTTTTGTGGGCTATAGTTTCTGTCTTACTATTCGACAAAGCCATTGCTGCATGAAAATAGCAGTAGATAATACTGAAATGAGTGGATGTTGCTGTACTGCACAAGACATCATTTAAAAAACAACATTTATAGAAACTGGCAGTGGTCTACATTTGGTCCAAGATTATTCTTTGCTGACACCTGGTTTAGCTGCTTGGGTGGGCATGTGACAGCAGAAGATATATGGATATCTGTGGTGTTTTCTTCCAAGAGTATAATGGGATGAGAGAGGAGCCAGGAAATAGAGGGAATTTACAAAATATTTAGGTTGATGTATTGTATTGCAGTCTCTAAATTGGCAAGGAGGGAAATGAGGATATGAGGGCAGTGATGTACAAGGAAAATGGGGCAAGATCAAGGAATCTAGGTCCAAATAGCATCACAGAATGGCAAGAATAGGAAGATCAAAGTTGGTATTATGGGAAGATTGTAGATGGAGGTGAGTTAGTAGGCGTGCATGCAGTGGAGATTGATCACAGGTATAGTAGTTACTGGTGGTAATAAGATCTAGAGTGTTGGGATGATATGGAAGGAAATAGAGAGAAGGCTGTCAGATGCTGAAAGCCTTGGATCAACTGTGTGTGTTCCAAGAGTGATGATGTAAGTAGTGTTGAAAAGCAAGACAGTGTTTCAGACCCTAAACTCTTCAATGGCCATGAGGTCAGCAGATGACCAGAATGAAGTGCAGTGAGGAACAAGTCTGATGGCCTGGATTTTGAAAGAGCTGAGGTTTTAGGGAAGCAGAAGAGTGCCTCAGTGGGGAGAATGAGGGTTACTTCCCTCACCTTCAGGTGCAGTGGTATAAGGCCTGGGGTGGGGAGGTGATGTGGCCACCACTGAGAGGGCTGAAGTATATTAGATGTACACAGAGGACAAAAAAGATATTTCATTACATCAAGTAAAGAAAAGTTCAGCCAAAGGCCAAAGCCATAGGAGAATTTTGTGATGATGGGGTATGACTTCTGGTGGTCACAGGAACTGTTCTGTCTAAGTTACAGCAGTTGTGGCCATTGACAACACATGATGACTAAACAATTTGGTATGGTGGCCTCTTTCCTTATGCGGGGTGGTGGAGGTAGGTAATGTACCTGTCAGAATAACCAGAAAATGAAAATCCCTGGTCCACTGTCCCCTTTATGGTGCATAGATAGACTTTTTTTTTTAAATTCCTTTTTAAAATACAATTTTAATAGACTTTCTTCCTTCCCTTCTGTCTTTCCTTCATCTCTCTTGTTTTCTCTCTATTTTCTTTCCTTCCTTCCTTTCTTCCTTTCTTCCTGCCTTCCTCTTTTCTTTTCTTTTCTTTCCTATCCTTTTCTTTTCTTTTCTTTCTTTCTTTCTCTCTTTCTTACAATAATTGTGTAAATTTAGGGATTACAGTGTAATGTTTTGATCTATCTATGCATTATAGAAAGACTCAAACTAATTAACATATCAATTACCTTTCCAACTCATCATTTTTAATGATAAGAATGTTAAAAATAAATTCCTTTGGCAATTTTGAAATGTGCAATATATTATTACTGATAACCCTTAACTAACATCATCAAAAAATTGACATTATTTATACAATGAAGTCATCCAAAACCCCCAAATAAAAATCCTTTTATTATTTAATATTTTAAAAGATTTAATTATATTGTTATATGAACAAAGATACTTTTTAAAAGTTACTAACATAACATTTATTTATGTAACAAAAATTATCAAAAAATTAAGAAATTTTTAAGGCACTTACAAAATTCTAATTGGTTTTTAACTAAACTAAAACTAACAACAAAAAATTCTCTTTTCTTTTATCATGTAGAGATTCTAAAAATTATAATGTCAACACTTTTTATGAGATAAATCATAAGATGTGGAAAATGACATGCAAAATCAACTACTTATAAAAATTAGGAACAACATTTTAGTCATTGGATAAGAACTTAGTCTTTATAGTTATTATATACAAAATGTATACCGGAATGGATCTTACAAATAAATTTGGAGCACCAACTACATTTTTCAGTATATTTTTTGTCTTTTTTTGGTCACTTGAATAACATCAGAAAATAATAATGTTAATAAAAAATAATCTACATAATTGATGTCATGGCATGATATGTGACCCCACAAAGCACTAACCTGCCCTCAACTAAGTGCTACAGGGATGCCTGTCTGGCACCTGCCTCTACTACAGACATAATGAAATTATATGGAACAACACATGCATGAGTCAATTAGGAATTAAAATAAATAGCGGGTATTGTGGGGGTCTATTTTGTCTATTTTGGGTTCTATTTTGACCCGACAATACTGATTAAACTTGCAGAGGTCATGGCTAATCTGAGGGACACAAGCTCTTTTCTTAAATACTGTTGATAAGTTAGGTGCATTGGTTCAAGGTTATGACTAGCTGCATGTTGGGTTTGACTAAGTTGGTGGAATGCTGCTTGGCACTCTCTGAGGACCCTGGTTCAATCCCCAGCACTGCAATATCAGGGCAAGTACATGGCAATCCACTCCCAAAGCAATCCCCAAACAATTAGCCATTGAAAACCCTATGAGGGTCGTTATGAGTCAGACCCAGCTCAACAGCATCTAACAACAACAACAACAACAACAACAACAACAACAACAACAAGCCATGATGTTTAAGCAATGGGTTGGTATGTAACGTGTGTTTCATAAGAGTGTGTGATACTCAATATATTGTATCGGAGATATACTGCAAACTCTGAGGTCTGTGTTGATGTAGGTTCCCCCTTTCCTGCAAACTTAAGGTCAGTTTTGGTGTGCATAAGCCTAAAACTTCATCAATTTAAAACACAAATCAAAGGAAATTCTAATGGCAACATAGACATGGGTCCTTTTCCAAGCTGAAAAAGATTTGTTACATGCTGTACATACAAAATGAATCTCTTATCAAAATATTTTTGCAAGTGTTGTGAAATATGTTTATGCCCTAAGCATAGCAATATTATTTGTGATGACTGTTACAGATGTTTTACAAGGCCAAATATTGAAGATTCTGATTAATTAAAGACATTGTTTTGGTTATGTTTTTTGCCAATATCCGTTTTTCCATCATTTGGTAGGATTTTTTATTCTTTATATTTGTATATTTCTTTGTTTAATAATGTCTAGATTTTAACTTAAAATAAATTTAAAAACACATATCTTATTATATTTGCAGTGTATAAAGTCTTTTGGTTTTGTATTTCAGCACATGCTAGTAATGAATGTTATCTCTCGGATACACATGACATATGCTATAAGTTTTTTTAACTGCAACCTCCACAGAGTTAACTATGGTCACCAAGTAGTTCAATAGCTCACACCAGAACCTGTTCTTCCAACTAACTGACACTCTATGCCCTTTGATCAGTAGCTTCCTTTTTCTCATCTCTCCCTGCACATGGCCCTGATAACCAATGTTCTCTGTTTCTATAAGATTGACTGTTTTAGATTCCACATACAAGTGAGTTCATACGGTATTTGTCTTTCTGTGCCTAGTTTATTTCAATGTGCATAATGTTCAACTTCTTTTATTATAGGAAATACAGTGACCAAATTCCACCTCTTCAGAAATTTAAATGAGGAAGACTGGAATCTTATTTAAATAATTACAAAGAAACTTCTTAAGAGTTCATATTTAATGAAAATGTCTTTGTGCTTTTCTTAAATTCAGAATGATTATCTTCTCATAGCATTTCTGGAAGGGGCATCTTCGGTCACATGGATGTGGCAGTGACATGTATTGGTGGATTTGTCCATACCCATGCTCTTGAGCCTTCTCCGAGGCAATTCTGTCTCTACACCAGAACATATTTTAGAAATGTCTTTGCATTAAGGTGAGGGGTATGTGTTGGGACCTGGCCACCTGAGGCCATTTTTTCCTGCTACTTGCAGAACAGCTTTCTGGAAAATCCAACAGAATAAGATGCCATAAGGGAAGGATCTTAATGATAGGATCTTAATGACAGCTTGGGCATCATGGGAAATGAGAACTGGATTTTGTGCCCTTCTGAGTGGATATATCTTAACTTGGCATTTCCTTTACTAACAAAAAGGAAAAGAAGAGAAACTAGTACCATATGATATGGGACAACTAGGGAATGAAAATTGTGGTTGTTGTTGTTAGGTGCCGTCGAGTCGTGTCCAACTCATAGCGACACTCATAGAGTTTTCAATGGCAGATTGTTTTGGGATTGCCTTGGGAGTGGGTTGCCACGTCCTTCTCCCATTTTTGCGGTGCTGGGAATCAAACTCAGGACCTTAGAGACTGCAGAGCAGCGCTCTACCAACTGAGCTAAATCCCAGCCCTGTAGGAATGAAAATTAGGACATGTTAATACAATTTTAATTATATAATTACACTTTTAAGTTGGGTGATTGCCTGACTTGCTCCTCATTTAGGTAGCGATTTTTTTTTGAGAATTATTGTGAAACTTTATGTACTCTTTTTGGGCTGTGAGTAAAGGCACAATGGAACTAAGAACTATGGATGCAAAGCTACAGGCTCTACTCCAACACCTGCTACTCCACACAGATAGAATTCCGTTGAGAACTACTAAATCATTTTGATTCCATAATTTTCTCTCTGTGAAAATATGTGTGTGTTCTCTACACTTGGAAAAGATTCCAGAGTTGTTCCAAAGATGAGTTGGAGCCAGTTTAAATAATTAGGGGGAATTCCTGAATGCAATGAAATGTAGGGAAGCTTCTAGAATTGCAGAAGTAAGCAGGCTATTTTTGCATCCTCTGGGGATGCAACATCAACAGCACCATCACCCAGGAAGGAAAATAATTTTCATTTACAATTGTACCTGACATCTATGATGTTTCCTGCAAAAAGCAGGGGTAGATAAATGGATTGTTAGAAATTGTTGGCTTTCCTTCTGAGGAAACAATTAACAGTATAAAGGGAAAGCCCACACAATGGAGAAAATCTTTGCATCCTACACATCTGACAGAAGACTAATTTCTAGACCATACAAAGAACTTAAGAAATCAAACACCAAAAGAACAAATAACTCAATAAATAAGTGGGCAATGGAACTGAACAAACAGTTCCCAAATGAAGAAATGTTGGGGACCCCTCCAGCCTGGCAAAAGATCACGAAGCTTCACCCCAACACCCATTCGCTTGGGGAGCAGGCAAGAGCTGGTTGGTGGTGCCAAGAAGAACCTCGGGAGCCTTCAACAACAAACAGGAACTTTATTAGGCTACTCCTTTGCAGGAGAGCCTAAAGATTATACAGCTCTATATAATAGCTCTCTAGCTGACAGCACAGGTGCTGCTGCTACAATGGTGTAATAGGTCTATATCAGAGTGCCAAACAGCTCTGATTTCCTTGCTAGCTGCGCTGATGGTCTGAGGATGTTGCCTCTCGCTGGTTGTCTTCTCCTCTCATATCCTCCCTGGGGTGGGGGGTTGAGAGGTCTTGTTGGCTTGCTTGAGGTCTTCTTTCTTGACTCTTCAAGCCTTGCCTCTCCTTGGCTTGACTGAGGTTGGGACAACTGAAGCAGCGAAATCAGGTGCAGGTGTAACAATCAGAGTCAAGGAGATCAGGAAGAAACGAATAAACACCTGAGGTAATCGGTGGTCTACTTACATACACTCTAGGTGGGGGTGTGAACCAAGGTGCAACCAATCAGAGAGCGGCTTATGCCAAGAGGAGCAGCTCTCTGTGTGAGGGCTTAGAAAACTGCACTTACTATTGGAGGGTTAGGGGCAGACTGGACCAATCACTGAACTTTCCAATTAGATAGCTCTGGTCAGTCAATCAGGCTGGAAAAGGCCACACCAGAGCTGGGCTGTTTGGGGGGCCATCTTAAATCACTCGATGGGAGAGGTAATAGGTTAAGGAGAGACTGCAGGTAAAAGGTGAACTGGGACTTAGGTAGATTAGCTCTTAGGGAGTCAAATAGGTCCCAGTCTAGATTCCTGGGTTAAGGGTAAACAGAGGTGTCAGGAACAGGGCAGGATCCGGGGAGGGGCCAGACCTCTGCCCCGACCGAGTGGGCCCTTGGCCCTGGCACCCTCCTGGTCCACCTCAGGGGTGTCCAGATAATTCCCTACAAAGAAATACAAATGGCCAATAACCACATTAAAAAATATCATATCCCTAGACATTGTTGTTGTTGTTAGGTGCCATCAAGTCGTGTCTAACTCATAGCGACCCTCATAGGGTTTTCAATGGCAGATTGTTTCAGGATTGCATTGGGAGTGGATTGCCAGGTCCTTCTCCCATTTTTGCGGTGCTGGGAATTGAACTCAGGACCTCAGAGACTGCAGCGCAGCACTCTACCAACTGAGCTAAATCCCAGCCCATCCCTAAACATTAGGGGAATGCAAATCAAAACAACACTGAGGTTCCATCTCACTCCAGTAAGAATGGCCAAGATTAACAAAACAAATAATAACAAATGCTGGTGAGGATGTGGAGAAAAAGGAACATTTATACACTGCTGATGAGACTGTAAATTAGTTTAATCATTTTGTAAATCAATATGGAAATAGCTCAGAAAACTAAAAATAGAACTGCCATCCAACCCAGCTATATACCACTCCTAGGAATATACCCAAAGAGGGATGAGTTATCATACTACAGAGACACCTGCACTTCCATATTTAATGCAGCACTTTTCCCAATTGCAAGGGTATGGAATCAACCAAGATGTCCATCAACAGAGGAGTGGATTGAAAAATTGTGATACACACACACACACACACACACACACACACACACACACACACACACAATGGAATATTACTTAGCAGTACAGGAGAATGAAATTAGGTCATTTGCAGCAAAATGGATGCAACTAGAGAACTTCATTTTTAGCAAATTAGCTCAGACTCAAAAAGAGAAATATACATTCTCATTCATATGTAGGAGCTAAATCCAATTTAAATGAAAAAATTATACCTATCTAGGTACATAAAATGAACAATCATACTTATCTAAGAATGGAAAACACAAGTATACTAAATGGGAGGGGGGAAAGGACAAGTAGTTTAGGGAAGAGGGGAAGGAGAGGTGCAACAATATAGAGAGGTAAAGAAGAAGAGGAAAAACTCAAATACAAGATGCAACTATATGAATACATGAAAAGAAAAGAAGGAAAATATCAATGAGAATATAATCCATGATTGCATATGATTTTCATTAGATATTAATTAAAATTCCTACTTTTGTCTTTTCTTCTTTAGTTCATATTGTTTTGTAAAATATGTAAGATGAATGTGTAAGCTAAAATGATTTAATAGTTGCATAATGGATATAGCAAATGACTTATTACTCTGTATCCCACTAACATTTATAAATAAAAAAATAAAAAGAATGAAAAGAAATTGTTAGCTTTTAATAGTTTGAAATTAAAAAATGGCTTAAATCTCCAGAAAAAAAATGTTAAGAGATTTCTATGGGACTTGTTTGAAGAATAGAAGAGTAGGAATGTAAGAGTAAGTAGTAAAAGGATTAGTACATTAATTCAACAAGTACTTATCATTGCTTATGACTTTCTTCTTATTCTTTTCTACGTGCTGGATGTTATTCTGGGAGTTGGGGGCAAAGTGGTAATTGAAACAAATCCGCACCCTGTGGAGCTTGCATTCTAGTGGCAGGATCTATATATATGAAAAAAGTAAAGAAAGGAAATATAAATTAAGGGATAAAATCATGTTGAAAGAACAGGTAAGGCATGCTGGGGGGGGGCGTCAGTTTTCAGTGGGGTGGGTGAAGAAGGCTGTTTTGAGAAAGAGCACTTCAGTAACTATTTGGGGCTGTTAGGGAGAAAGTGGCGTGTAACACTGAAAGACCTAGGCAGAGAGAATAGTGGTTGCAGGCCTGCATATCTGCGGACCAGCAAGGAGACATTGTGCCTGGGGGGCGGGGGTCAGGTGAGAGTAGTAAAGAGAGAGGGCAGAGGGAAGTGTGAGGAGCAGCGAGTACTCACCATTGTAAAAACGTTCACTGTGTCTCTAATTCAGATAGAGCAGCTTAAACTGACTTACATCTTAATTTTGTTGTTGTTAGGTGCCATTGAGTTGGGTCTGGCTCATAGTGACCCTATGTACAACAGAACAAAACACTCCTGGACACTGTGCCTTGCCTGGTATTATTGTCAGTGCTTCTCTGCTATTCAGTGTTTTCAATGGCGGATTGTTTCAGGAAGGAGTTGCCAGGTCTTTCTCCCCAGCCTGCAGCACCTGGTATTCCCAGGTGGTCTCTCATCCAAGGACTAACTAGGCCAACTCTGCTTAGCTTCTGAGATCAGGTAGGATCGGATGCCAGGGTGCTATGGCTGGAGGCCTCATCTTAATAGATTTATGTTAGTCAGGTGGTGCATATCTATGACAGAAATAGATTAAAGCAAATTTATGGAAAGACATATTTATTGGTGACTCACAGAGGATTAATCCATAACCGTGGTGAGGCAGGCATATAGTTTCAGGTGGTAGGGTCCATGTCAGCTGCCCTCATGGCAGGGCTGGACAGGAGGCAGAAAGAAGAGAGAGCAATCAGGCCCATTGTTCTGGGAAAAACCCTCCAGAGACCTGTCTTCAGTAACTTACTTCAGCAAAGCTAGATCCTGTTTCCCCAAGTTTCCATAACCTCCACAAACAGTGCTACTGACTAGGGATCAAACGTTACAGTGTATAACTGATGGGGGCCAATTGAGATTCAAATCAAGACAAAGCTCATTGTGGATAATGTGCCAGATGAGATTTTAGGCCAGCAGGGGTACAAATAGGAAGATCTGTTGAAAGGCTGTGGATATAATGTGGGTGAGAAATGACTACTCACCATGGACTATGGTGGTGCTGATGACGGTGGAAGAAGGGGTCAGATTCTGGATACCTTTTCAAGGTGAGCTATCTAATTTTTCAACAGTTTGAGTGTGGGAAGTGAGAGAAACATAATTGTTAAAGATGGGCCAAGCTTTTGGGCCCAACCTACAGGAAGGATGAAATTGCTATTAATTTTACTGGTGAAGACTCAGGGAGGTTTTGGGTGGTGGGGAGGATGAGGACTTCAGCTTTCTACTTGCTAGTTTTGAGAGACCTTTAAGACACCCATGTAGAGAGGCCAGGTGGCCATTGAACATACATATCTGGAAGTCCAACGGGAAGTCTAGGCTTGAGCTGCAAATATGAGAATCATCAGCATAATGTTGGTATCTGAAACCACAGTACTAGATGAGGCAGTATGTTCAGAAGGTCAAATAAATGAACACTGACAGCTGACCACTGGTCTTGGCAGACTGGAGGTTGCTGTGACTCTATAAGTGTGGTAAAAATGGAAAACCTGATTACAGAGTGTCCAAAAAATTGAAGGAGAGAAATTTGAAACAGTAAGTAAATGCAATTCTCTTAATTACTTTTTTATTGAGGTTAATCAGGGAACTAGGGTAGCAGTTGTAGGTGGAAGCAGAGTCAAGAGAGTTAAATAATTTTTGTAATGTGGGAGAAAGGACATCCTGTTTGTGAGTGTTGTAAATGATGATACAGAAAAGGAGGAGAATTGCTAGCTCCACTTGTGAGGGAGGGCAGAGGTCTGGTGCACCAGTAAAAGGGTTACCTCTAGCTTGGAGTTAAAGCAGCTAGTTCATGGCACCAGAAGAAATGTCTCAAGTATTTAAGTCCTGATTCTGGGTGGGCATGGAGGTACTGAGTTTATTTAAGGTGCCTTCTGGCTTCTGTTGGATTTAGGAAGTGTGGAAGGAAAGTATATAGGTATGAAGTTAACTAAACTCTCTACCAGTGGGCTTGAGGTCAGACTAGGTCTGATGTAAGATGCTTGGTTAACTTTGAAGGCAGTGGATGGGTGGGGACAGTATCCTTCTATGGAGTGTCCTTCTGTGGCCAACGCCATCTTGCTCACTGTCACTCACAGACATGGTCCTATGCCCTAGGGACCTTCTCTTCATTATTCCTGATTTACATATTCCAGTGTTCTGAAAAAATTAGGCAAAAATAGATCCTGGGTTAAGGAAGAGGACTATTAAAAGAGAACTGCTTGCACAAATACTTAGCTTATAAAGATTTGAAAAATTAGGGCTACCTTTGAGTTTGCAATATAACAATTCTCCTTTATCCACAGAACTTTGTGGTATAAAACTCCTCTCTCCATGGTTGCCTAAAACTGTGACTAGTACTGAACCCTATACACAGGCCTAGTGATGTCATGATAATTGATGGGTGTAATGACCAAGACAACTACTGAGTAACTAATGGGTGGGTAGTGTATACAACTTAGATATGCTGAACAAAGGGATGATTCATGTCCCATGTTGGATAGAATAGAATGGTATAAGATTTCATATGCAGAACAAAATGCAATTTAAAACCTATGAACTATTAATTTCAGGGATTTTTCTATTTAATATTTTTGGACCCCAATTGGCTGTGGGTAACTGAAATCATGGAAAGCAAGGTTGCAGATAAAAGAGGACTGTTATATGCATTTACAAATAACTTAAGTTTTTTAAAAAAATAATACTACATTGAAAATGGTATGCTTATTTCACAACTGAGATTTCTAAATTGTCTCTTCTCTATTATATTGCTTTCATTCATTTCTCTTATCCAAACACATAATCATTCAATACATTATTGCTATTATTTTCAAATGGACTAGGGTTTAACTGGTAGAGTGCTGGTCCACACTCTCTGAGGACCTGGGTTTGATGCCCAGCACCACAAAATGGGAGAAGGACATGACAATCCACTTCTGAAGCAACTCCAAAACAATCAGCCATTGAAAACCCTACGAGGGTTGCTTTGAGTCAGATCCAACTCTAGGGCACCTAACCACAACATTAGTTTCAATAAACTCTTATCTGTTAGATCAAATAAGAATAAAAGCATTCTTTTTTATCTTTATTCATTTTCTAATGCTTTTCCTTTTTCTGTGAAGATCTGGGTTTCCGACGTACATCATTTTCTTTTTTTTCTGAAAACTTCTTTTAACATTTTTTGCAAGGTATGTCTACTGGTGATATTTCACCAGTTTTTATTTGTCTGAGAAAGTCTTTATTTCTCTGTCACTTTCAAAAGATAATATCACTTCAGGATACAAAATTCTATAGTTCATTCCACACTCTTCTTACACTTATGGTGTGTAAAGAGAAGTCTAATGCAATTCTTATTCTTTTCCTGGTTGCTCTGTAAGTAAGATGCTTTTCTTCTGGTTTCTTTTTAAAATTTCTCTCTCTCTCTCTCTCACTCACTCATTTGTGGTACTATGAGATTAAACCCAGGGCCTCATGCATGCTAGGCAAATGTTGTACTACAGAGATACACCCCCAGCCCCTTTTTGATTTTTTATTTTGATACAGCTTCTTTTTAAATTGCATTGGCTGCCTCTGGCCTTGAATCTGTGATCCTCCTGCCTCAGCAACCCCAAGTCTCTGGGATTACAGATACACACCATGGCACCCAGTTTAAAATTTCTCTTTGATTTTTTTCTTTTCTTTAATTTCTTTTCTCCAGTGCTAATTGCACTTTAATTTTTATTTTCTTCTTTTTGAATATGATGTGCCTAGTATAAAGTTTTTACACATTTGTTGTGCTTATTATTTTCTAAGCTTCCTGAATCCATCATGATTTGGTGTCTGAGACTAATTTTGGAAAATTCTGAGTCATTATATCTTCAAATATTTCTTCTGTTCCTTTTTCTTTCTTCTCCTTATTGTGGTCTCATTTTATTTATGTTATATCTTTTATAATTATCCTATGGTTCTTGGATATTATTCCCTTTTTTGTGTTTTTTTTTAAACTGTTCTTTTTGGTTGAAGAGGTTTCCATTGACATATCTTCAAGGCCACTGGTTCTTTTCTTGGCTATGTCTAGTCTACTGATGAGCCCATCAAAAGCATTCTTCACTTAGGTTTTGGTGTTTTTTTATTTCTAGCTCTTCCCTTGGATTTTTTTTTCTCTGAATTTTTGTCTCTCTGCTTACATTTCTTTTCTGTTATTGCTTGCTGCTCACTTTATTTCGTTAGGGTCCTCAGCATTTTAGTCAGAGTTATTTTAAATACTAAAGCTGATAACTCTAAAATCTCTGCCATACCTGAATCTAGTTCTAATGTTTGGTTTGTCTCCTATTGTTTATCTTAATATTTTTATTGTTTTGATTATAATTATTATTTTGCCTCATAGAATGCCTTGCAATTTTTTTTTGAAATATGAACATGATGTATTAGATAAAAGGAAGGGAGATAAATAGGCTGAAAATATGAGGTTTTATGTTTATCTGCCTAGGAGTTAGGTCTCTTATTTTCTGTTTGATATACTACAGCTGTCAGAGGGTAAAATTTCCTCTCATGTCTCTTTACTCTCATTCTCTTTTGTCTTCCTCTACTTTCTTCTCCTTCCTTTTCATTGAAAGATTTCTTCTATGATTCAGTCATGTGAGCCCTTGGTATTTCTGCTGGGGGTGGGTCACTTTGTCTCCTTTTATCACCCAAAGGGCCACATTGGGGACTGTCTCAGACATAATGAGTGAGGTAGATTGTTTGAAAACAAATATTTTTAAACCATCTTATTGAAGTATAAGTGATAGATAAAACTATACATATTTAATATAATATAATGATGAGTTTGAAGACGAGTGAATATACATGAAACCATGTCTATAATCTGTGCTCTAAATATTTCCATCACCTCCAAAAGGAAGGCTTTTGCATGATCATTACTGTAAATTTTATTTTTGTTGACAATAAGGTGGGCATAGCATGGTTTAGTACTCCAGACTCTCTATGGAGGTCACTAATTGAGTTCACAAGGCAGGCTGATTTGTTCACTTACCAAGCGCTGAGGATGGCTATTCTAAGAGAAGACTAGGAAGCCACCAAGTATTCCCTCCTTTGACATGTTAGAGTTTATATGGTGCTTTTTATTGTTTTTAATATGCTTTGCTTATACTCTTGTGAACCATTTCCATCTTCCTTAATTTTCAAAGGGCTATAAATGTAGAGTGAAAATTTTTGCTCTCCTTTTTGGCTTCAGTAGAAAGTTATTCAGAAACAACTCCTACAGCCTGCAGACTCAGCAGTTTAGGCTTTGAAATGGCAATCTCAGAACCAGACCAGTGTGGAGGTTGGCACGCTGCTGGATGATGGACAAAACTGTAAACAGTCTGGACAGTGATCAAGTATGTGTCTTATCAAACAGCCAATCCTGTTAATACCCTTAATAAGGACATGATGGCTTTACAATCGCAGATACCAGGAGAGACTGCCTTGTTGGAGTCTGATGCCTAAGAATCTCAGGGAATTATTATGCAACCATAGGCCCTCAGGGGATCCCAGGAATCTAGTTATAAGGCTGAGGCTGCAGTTTCTCTCAGTTCCACTTTCACTTTTTTTTTTTTTTGGTGTGTGTGTGTGCAGAATTTTAAGAAGTCTTTAAACATAGTATAATTAAGCATATAAGTGCCTGGAAAGGGAAATAGTGAAGAGAGTCCACTGAATTGACCTTGGGAAGAAGGCAGCAGAGTTACATCATGCAAACAGAAAATCTTATGAGATGTGATTAAAAAAAAAAAAACACAGTGAATGGTGCTGCCAAGTGTCATCCGATGGAAAGACAGGGATCTTCAATATAGAAAACGGCAAGCAGTGTGTCATATGTTAGTAACAGCGAGTGACAAGTTTCAACTTGTTCAGTGCAGTAAGTAGGGTATGAGCTATGGTTGAGAGAAGAGGCAATTGAAAGTTGCCCTAAATCATGGATCACAAACAACTTGGTATGGCAATTTCTGAAAAATAAACATTATGGTGTCTAATCCACTTTATTCATGGATCTGGCCTCATGTAATTTCTGGCTCCTTCCTGAAGTCAAAATGACCATGAAGGGTAAATGTTTTGAATCAATTCAAGACATCAAGACAGCCACAATGCTGCAACTAAAGACCCTCATGAAGGAGGACTTCTAGAACTGCTCCAGAGAGTGGCAAGAATCATGATTTTTGAGTAAGTATACTCAAAGCCAGAAGGAAGTATTTTGAGGGGGGATTAGTGGCAATATATCTTTTATTATAATATATATTTTTAGAAATTTACATATTCACTATAATGATTGCAAGTTTGAGGGTGCCAATTAAATGTGTGTAGATGATTTTGTCACTGAGTAGCCTTTTAAAAACAATGTCTACAAAATATACTTATTTTCTGCAGGACAATATGGAGCATACTAATTGGAGCTAGAGTTGTAAGAGAAGCAGGTTAACTTGTACCAGGGCTGGGGTTTAGTTCAGTTGGTAGAGTGCTGCTCTGCATTTTCTGAGGGCCCAGGTTTTATCCTTAACACTGCAAAAATGAGAGAAGGATGTGGCAGTCCACTCCTGAAGCAATCGTGAAACAATCAGTCACTGAAAACCCTATGGGAGTTGCTATGAGTTGGACCCAAGTCGAAGGCACCTAACAACAACAACCATATGGCATATGATAACTGATTAAAGATAATTTACAGGAGAGTTTTAAGAGAACTCAGCCTACAAACATCATTTTGCGTCTGATCTTCAGTAACTTGGATAAAGGTATCCAGGGCATGGTCATTGGAGCTGAAGGCATCTATATTCTGTATGTGCTGGATTAAAGAATTCAGATCCCCCATTCGGCAAGCCTCCTTTGCTTGTCTCACCGAATCCCCTAATTCTGCTCTCCTTTCACTGTCTCGCTACACTGCTTGAGTGTTCCTGGGCATAGCGTGTAGGTCCCACCTGGACATACTTCCTCTTGCCATTCCTTCTTCCCCCAGGTTGGTCAGCAGAATAAAGGCACTTTCAAGGCTTTCATGCTTCAATCAAAGCCTAGGGAACTGCCTGCTTCCTGCAGAGCCTTGAGACAGATCCACAGCTTTGTGGGCAGACCCTGGCTTTGCCTGGGATAGCGCCTGTGCCCACGCTCAGCTGGCACATGTCTGTTTCACAGGGAGCAAGACAACATTCACTCTGAGAAGGCAAGGGAGCGCATACCCCAGTGGGGACTTGCTCATGTTCTTATTTGGCCACACCACCACCACCTCTGCATGGTTTTCTGGCTCAGCAGTGGCAAATGGCACCTCACTTATGGGTTCATTAAATGGACTGAACTGGGGTGGGGAGCAACCACACACTGGCATTATTATGCTCCCCACTGCCTTGAATTTCACTCTACCTGCTCTCTGTCCCCACCACAGAGGCATAACTTGGGCAGGTGCTGTGGCTTTTCTCATGCTCTTCAGATATTAGAATAGTCATGTCTTTAGGCATTTAGAATTTGAGACTAATTTAAATCAAGACTTCCTTCCCAAATGCTGTTTCAAACCTCTCTTACCCCTGCTCAGGGCTGATGATGCTCACTGGTAAGCACTGGGGTGGACTGCTGCCTGCTCCTTTATTCTTCATCAGCATCACTCCACCTCAATCACACATTCCACTGCCTTGGGGCCCTCCTGTATTTGGGCTTGGAGGAGGGAGTCCATGGCGCACTCAATGGTCACTGTGTTCTTGATTCTGCCAGGTGCTGGTATGGGTTCTAGTTATAAACCAGCCTCCATGAAAACTACATGTAAGCAAAGGGAGGCAATTATAGTGAAACAAGGGAGCTCAGGGTGGCTGGCGGGGTAAGGGAGATGGAGAGTTGGCACAGAGAAGTAGTGAGGATTGGGTGGAGCTCAGGTGAGATGGGTGAATAGACTGCAGATGTCATGGTCAGAAGTGGGGGGACCACAAAAAAGGAAAGGAAAGGCAAAGCAAGAAAGGAAAGGAAAGGCGAGGGAAGGAAAGAAGAGGAAAGAAAACTTGACCTGGTAGTGCGCACCTGTAATACCAGCACTCAGGAGGCTTAGGCACGACCATCATGAGCTCAAGGGCAGTCTGGGTTACATATCAAGACCATGTCTTAAAAACAAACAAATAAATAAACAAACAAAGATGGTGAGGAAGAAGAGGAAGAGGACAAGGAGAAAGGGGAGGATACGACCAGTTCAGGGGTTATGTAGTAATCTAGGTGGCAGATGATGAGTGAGAGTAAGTAGGTATGTGAGGAATAGTCATATTCTGGAATATTTGAAGTAAATGCAAAAGCTTTTGCTGAGGATCATATTGGAGATGAAAAATAGACAGGAGTCCAGCTGATTCCACCAGAAACCGGAATGATAGATTTGGCACTTCCTGAAATGGGAAAGGCTGGAGAAACAGTGCATTTGGAGTTGGTGGGAAATAGGAGTTTGATTTTGAAATTCTGACATTTGAGTATAGAGTTCAAGGATGTAGGCTGGAGATTTGAATTTGGATGTAGTCATCACAGAGGTGACCTAACAACACCCAATATAAGGGAGTCAGAGGGGCTCTGGATAGAAACTGGGACTGCCCACTGCAGAGGCTGCTCACTCTTTCTGGAAGGAATGAGTGGCTGGAAGCTTGGGGAGTTCTGAAAATGTGGAGGAGAAGAAGGGAAAGGAGGAGGGAAATTTGATAGCAAGATTGCAGCAGTCTTCTGGGCTCCCAGAGGCCGATGGTCATGAATTTTAAAATTAGTTAGCTTAGTTTGATTTCAGCCACATTCTACAGCCTGGGTACAGAAGATTTTCTTTTTTCAAAACATGATCTTGACTTCTGACATGGCTTATCCCATTTGTGATTTCACCCAACCCCTGGGAGGGAGAACACTTGTGGGACCCCTATATCCTTCAGACCACCCCATTGGACCTGGCAACCCACTCCCAAAAACCAATCAGCCATCGAAAACCATGTGAATAGCAGAGAAGCACTGACAATAGTGTTTCACCTGTTGTACATAGGGTCACTATGTCCGACTTGACAGCACCTAACCACCACCACAACAACAACCCCATTGTTCAGTATCCTTTTAAAAAACTTGAGGTTTTTTCCCCACTCCTTTCAACAGTATCCACTTGCCACATGGGAGCCCTGATAGTCTCAAAAGGATAGCTTCACATTTTTCCATATTCTTTCTTGTTTCCTAACTTTTCATTGGTGAACATTTTCAAATTTAACAGGATAGTTGCTAGAATTTCTATAGATTCATTAGCTTTTAAACTGGTATGCTTTATCATTTGCACACCCTTGCTCTATAGGTAGCTAAAACTTCCTCTTTATCTTCCTAAATATTTAAGTGTATTTCCCAAGAATAAGTAATTCTCTTACATAATTACAACATAGTTATCACCTTCACAAATTTGCATTGACATAATTATTTTGTTTATTCTATCATCCCATATTCCAATTTAACAGTGAGTCTAACAATGTCCTTTAAAGCATTTTTGACTTGAGTGCAGGATCCATCTAGATCAGGTGTTACATTTAATTGTTATATCTCTTTATTATCATTTATTCTAGAGCATTCTTACATAATTTTATGATATTGGCATTTTCAAAGAATACTTTTTCTTCTTTGAAAAAATAAAACAGTTCTGAATTTATGTTTGCTTAACTTTTTGCAGTTAAATAGAGGCTGTATATTTTTATTGAGATTAGTTTTGCTATTACAAACTTCATTTTTTTTTGTGTGTGGTACTTGGGGGTTGAACCCAGGGCCTCACACTTGCATGCTGTGCAAGTGCTGGACCACTGAGCTCCACCCTCAGCCCATTTTTTTACTTTTTGAAAGGTCTTGCTAAGTTACACAGACTGCCTCTTGTCTCGAACTTGCGATCCTCCAGCATGCGCCACCGTGCCTGGCCAAACTTCATCTTTTAATAGATACAATTCAATAGTTATTAGTATATTCACGAAGTTTTGCAACAATTGTTCTGTTGTTATTAGGTGCCACAGAACAAGCAACAATTACCACTCCTTAATCTAAAATATTTAATCATTCCAAAAAGAAATCTTATGTCTGTGTCTATTAGTAGTTACTCTCTGCTTCCCATTCCTTCTAACCCCTGGAATCCACTAATGTATTTCATTTCTCTCTATCTTTGCCTATTCTGCATATTTATAATAAATGTTATCATATAATATATAACTCTTATGTCTGACTTCTTCGATTTGGCATAATGTTTTCAAAATCCTATTGCAGTATGTATTAGTACTTTGTGTATGAATAGCATTCTATGGTAGGGATATACAACATTTATTTATCCACACATCAGTCAGTGGATATTTGTTTTCATCTTTTGGCTATCATGAGTAATGCTGCACTCATGCACAAGTTTTTGCATGAACATGCATTTTCATTTCTCTTGACTATACAACTAGGAATTAAATTGCTGGTTTACAAAGTTATAAGGTGTATAAGGTTTTAATTTTTTGAGGAACTTCCAAACTGTCTCCTAAAGCTGCTACACTGATTTACATTCCTACCAGCAATGCATGAGAGCCACAGTTTCCCTATATCCTCACCAACACTTATTACTGACTTTCATTTTGATTAAATCCATCCTAGTGAAGTAGTATCACATTGTGGCTTTGATTTGCATTTTCCTAATGATTATGATGTTAAGCAATTTTTCATGTGCTTATTGGCTACTTATGTATCTTCTTTGGAGGAATACTTGCTTAAATTTTTTTGCTTATTTTTAAATTATTTGTCTTTACATTGTTGTGTTATAAGTGTTATTCATATATTCTGGGTATTAGGCCCTAATCGGTTATATTTTCAAGTGATCTCTCTCATTCTGTTTGTTGGCTTTTACTTTCTTGATCATTTTTTATGGACCAAAGTTATTAATTTTGATGAAATCCATTTTTTTGGTTGATTGTGCTTTTTGTATTATAGCTAAGAAACAATAACCTATTCCAAGGCCATGAACATGTACCCTTGTTTTCTTCTGGGTTTTGTAGATTTAAGTCTTAAGTTTATATCTTTGACCCACTTGAATTAGTATACAGCAGAAGATATTGTTTTGCACATGCGTATCCATTTGTCCCAGAATCATTTTTTTTCTTACAAAGACCATTGAATTATTTTCCTATTTAATTGTCTTGGCACAGTTGATGAAAATGAATTAGCCTTAAATATATGGCTTTATTATGGATTTAGTTCATTTTCACTGATGTAGATGTTTATTCTTTTGTTAGTACCAAATTATATTTAGAAGTGTGGCTGTGCCATAAATTTTGATATTGGGAACTGTGAATCTTCCCACTTTATCCTTCATTTTTGAGATTGTTTTATAATTCTGGGTCCCTTACATTCCCATGAGAATTTTAGGATTAGTATATCAACTTCTGAATAAAAGGGAGCTAGAATTTTGATAGGGACTTTATTGTAAATTTCACACTTCTTTCGATAAATTTATCTTTAGGTATCTTATTCCTTTTACTACTCTATTTACAAATAGAATTTTTTAAAATTTCTTTTTTGGATTTTTCATTTCTAGTGTATAAAAATATAGTTGATTTTTGTAGAATTATCTTTTATTCTGAAACCTTGCTGAACACATTTATGAATTCTAACAGGGTGTTTTCCAAATTGTTTGGGATTTGCTGTGTGTAAGATAATACCATGAGAGAAGAGAGATAATTTTACTCCTTTCCAAAATGGTTGCCTTTTCTTTTTCTCTTTCATTTTCTTAATCGCCTTGCCTAGAACCTTTGATAAAATGTTGACTAGATACGATAAGAGGATGTTTTCTTCTTCTTGATCTTAGGAGCAAAGCTTTCAGTCTTTTGCATTTATGTATGATATTGTTGTTAGATGCCCTTGAGTTGGGTCTGACTCAGCCACCCTGTGTACAACAGATGAAACACTCCCCAATACTGTGCCATGCCTGGCATTATGCCAGTGCTTCTTTGGTATTCATAGGGATTTTTTTTTTTTTGGTGGTGGTGCTGGGGGTTGAACCCAGGGCCTCACGCTTGCATGCTGTGCAACTGCTGGACCACTGAGCTGCACCCCCAGCCCTTTTTTTTCTTTACTTTTTGAGACAGGGTCTCGCTAAGTTATGCAGACTTCCTCTGGTCTCGAACTTGCGATCATCCTGGCTCCATCTCCCAAGCCGCTGGGATGACAGGCATGTGCCATTTTTTTACTTATTGAGACAGGGTCTCACTAAGATACACAGACTGCCTCTGGTCTTGAACTTGCAATCCTCCTGCCTCCGCCTCTGGAGCTGCTTGGATTACAGGCGTGCGCCACTGCCCCTGGCATTCATAGGGTTTTTGATGGCTGATTGTTTCAAGCATGGGATGCCAGGTCCTTCTTCCAAGTCTACACCACTTGGTATTCCCAGGAGGTCTGCCATCCAAGGACAAACCTGCTTAGGTTTGGAGATCTGATGCGATTGGACACCACAGTGGTATGGCTGCAGGCATGTATGAGATTAAGTATAGATTTTTTCACACATGCCCTTTGCCAGATTTAGGTTTTCTTCTATTCCTAGTCTGTTGAGTGTTTTGTTTGTTTGTTGTTTATTTTCCATGAAGGGTATGTAGTTTTCTCAAAAACCTCTTCCATGTCTATAGAAAGGTTCTGTAGTGTTTTTGTTGTTCTTATTATTATATTAATACAGTTTATTAGCACACTGATTGATTTTTGTATGTTAAATAAATTTGTATACCAGGGTTGAAAACCAGTTGGTCGTAGTGTACAATCTTCTTAATATGTGCTTGTATTCAAATTAGTAGTGTTTTCTTGAAGAATTTTTGCATCTATATTTACAAAGAATATTCATCTATAATTTTCTTTGTATGTAATATATTCATCAGGTTTTGGCATCAAGGTTATTCTAATCTCCTGTAATAAAATGGGAGGTTTTTTTCTCTTCATCTATGTTCTGGAAGAGTTTATGAAGGATTGGTTGTAATTATCCTTTAAATGTTTAGGAGGATCCACCAATAAAGCTATCTGGTCCTGAGTTTTCTTCATACGGCATTTTTCTTTTATTACCAGCGCAATAGCTTGCTTGCTATAGGTATATTCAAATGTTCTATTTCTTCTTGAATTAGTGTCAATAGTCTGGTCTTTCTATGAACCTCTTCATTTCTTCTAGTTTATCTAATTTGTTGGCACATAATTTTTCATAATATTTCATTCAAATCCTTTTTATTTCAGTAAATTTGGTAGTAATGTCCTCTCCCTCCCTCCCTCGTTTTCCTTCCCTTCTCTTTCTTTCTTTCTTTCTTTCTTTCTTTCTTTCTTTCTTTCTTTCTTTCTTTCTTTCTTTCTGTCTTTCTTTTTCTTTCTTCTTCTCTTTCTTCTTTCTTCTTTTTGTGGTATGTGGGAGTTGAACCCAGGATCTACCTAGCACATACTTCAAAAGTGCTGTACACTGGGCTGCACCTCAAGCCCATTTTTTAATGTTTTATTTTTAGTTGGGGTCTCCTGGCACAGAATCGGCAAGTGTTTCAATCTGCTGTACATAGGGTCGCTATGAGTCGGACTCGACTCGACGGCACCTAACAACAACAAAAGCCTGTGGACTCAAACTTATGAACCTTTGGATCCACCACTGGAATTCTCTGAGATTACAAGTATGTGGCTCTGTGCCTGGCCATCCTTTTTCATTTTTGATTTTTACCAATTTGAATCATTTATTTTTTTGTGTTCATTTAAGCTAAAATATTTTCAGTTTTTCAGTCTTTCCAGGGAATCGATTTTGGTGTCATTGGTTACCTCTGATTTATTTTTTGTTCCTTCTATGAGGTTTAGGTTAGGTTTAGGTTTAGTTTGCTCTTCTAGTTTCTTAACATGGAGGGTTAGTTTTTTGACTTGAGATATTTCTTCTTTTTAAATAAAATATGTTTGCAGCTATAAAATTTCCTCAGAGCATTGCTTTTGATGAATCCCATAGGCTTTGATATGTTGTGGTTTTATTTTCATCCATCTCAAAGTATTTTCAAATTTACCTTTTGATTTCTTCTTTGACTAATGGGTTAAGATTATTTTATGTAATATCTATGTATTTGTGAATTTCTCAAATCTCCTTTTGTATAGAGTTCCAATTTTATTCCATCATGTTTTTATTACCTAACATGTAATTTATCCTGGAGATCATTCCATATACCCTTGAGAAGAAATTATATTTTGTTATTGTTGGATGGAGGGTTCTGTAGATATTTGCTAGGTCTAGTTGGTATGTAGTATTATTTAAGTCTTCTATTTTATGTCTGGTTATTGTATCCATTGTAGAAAATGACAGTACTCATGTCTCCAACTATTATTGTTGTCATGTATTGTTTCTTACAATTGTGTGGGTACTTATAATTGTATCAAAACAAAATGTTTATTTTTTAAAAACTGTATAGGCTTCAAAGGTGTACAGACTTCAATCCTCAAGGGAGCACCTTTGTTGGCCTTGCTTGGCTTTAGTTGTTGGCGATCTTTCAGTACTTCATTACTCTGAACTTGAGAGACTTGGCTGAACTATTGAATCAAAAGAAAAGTCCCATTTAACACCCTGTTATTGAAGTGTCATGATGAATCAGAATGCAGCAGGCCACAGCAGGTGCCAGGGGCTGAGTCCTGGACTTGACTGAGTTGATCTGGGAAGAATTGTCCAAACATGGGAGTGATTAGGTCTCAGTTTCTGCTGAGCAGAGTTTCAATTATAGGTCAATAATAGAGTTGGAAACTGAACTGGTTGAGGTCAAAGTGGTCAGTGTAGCTCAGGCAAAGTTGAAAGTCAAACACTAAGAAAGAGTGAACAGTGAATGAGTATCACTGTGTCAGAGATAAAGGGGGCAGATACCAAAATGGAGACCAGGAGATCTCATCATGGCAAAGGATACTCTCTGAGTGTATGTGCTGAGTCTGATGAGTCCTTCCTAATACCTTATTTCTGATTGATTTTATTTATGTTCTGTCCCTAAAAGGATGTCCCCCCCTTCTTAAATGCACCCAGGATTTCCAGTGGCCCATGTGTTCCCTGTGTACCTGCAGGAGGAGGGTATCTGTGTTGGTCACGGAGACTTCACAGGGCCTACAACAGGTTGATCCCTTGATCCATGGAGATGATTTGGTACAGCCCTCAACTCAGAGTAGAATCTAACATAGGTGACTTCCTATTTATTTTTCCTAGATTGTTTCAGGTTATACTGTGTCTTGAACATCAGCCAAATTGCATTGAAATTTACTATTTATTTATTGTCTCTGTTTAGGTTCTGCTAAGGAGATAACATAGTATAATGAAAACAAGTCTTTGGAGCCATACAACTTGAGCATATCTAGCTCTGACAATATAATTGAGGCAAGTTGTAAAACCTCTGCATATGCACATATGCATGTACATAGAGCCACGTGAAGATGTGTACCTACATATAGATGCATATACTGGTTGACACACACCAAACATGGCTGATGCAATTAGTAAATGTGTGATTTATGAGGTACTCCTTAATGTTGGGGTTTAGTGCACAAGTGCTCTGTGCTCTCTGAGGCCCTGGGTTCAATTCCCAGCACTTCAAAAATGGGAGAAGAACATGGTAATCTACTCCTGTTGTTGTTGTTTTTGTTGTTGTTGGGTGCCGTTGAGTCGGTATCCAACTCATAGCAACCCTCATAGGGTTTTCAATGGCTGACTGTTTTTGGGATTGCCTTGGGAGTGGATTGCCAGGCCCTTCTCCCATTTTTGTGGTGCTGGGAATTGAACTTGGGACCTCAGAGACTGCAGCGCAACACTCTACCAACTGAGCTAAATCCCAGCCCTCTACTCCTGTAGCAATTGCAAAACAATCAGCCACTGCTATTGAAAACCCTATGAGGGTTTCTATGACTTGGATTGGGTTCAATGGTGCCTACCAAGTACAACCAAAGCACTTCGATACGAAACATTTTGTCTGATGATCAAAGAATGGGAGTTTTTTTGAAAGTGTCTTTTCTCTGTTCCCCTTCCCTTCTGCCGTTACATGTGTGTGTGTTTGTGTGTGTGTGTGTATCCCTCTGTATCTGTGTGCATCCCTCTGTGTGTGTGTGTGTGTGTGTGTGTGTGTGTGAGAGAGAGAGAGAGAGAGAGAGGAGGGGGAGGGGGGAAAGATTGAGAGGGAGGGAGGGAGAGAGTTTTATCTCACTCAATTGGAGAAACAAGGTCAATGGTCTGTTTCTAGAGAGCTATCCTGGCTTTAGTCAAGTCAACTAATGGCTTTAGATGTTTTGTTTCTGAAAGTGACCATTTCTTTTAACCAAACTAACTAGATGAAGAAGAGGCTTTGACATTAGGTGCATGAACTTTCTTGCTGGTAGAGGGTCATTTGCCTTACACAAGGGACATGAATGCTCCTAACCTCTTCTGGGCAGAACTAGGGGAGGACAGACATGGATCCTGGACAGAACTCAGTTTCATGTGCCATTTCAGCACCTCTCTCTTTTGCCCTCTCTGTGCTCTCCATCTTCATAGAAACAAGGTGGTTGTACAGTTGCACCTGGATTTTGTTACCGTGGTTACAGACGCAGTCTCTGGTGGAGGACAGGGAAGGAGCTGTGTTTTCATAAGGGCAAATTGTACTAACATTTGAATTGGAGGCAGCAGAACTGAGTATAGCTGTCTAGGAATGGGGAGTGTGCATCCCTTTTGCAACTGGGGTGCTGGGAAAACTCTTGCTTCCCCACTCTTCCTCAAGATTTGGGTGTGTATACATACTGCCTATAGACTCATCCCTTAGCCATGACGTGTTTGGGCGAGTGAGATCATTTGGGGAACAGGAAAAGAGCCATTTTCAGTGAGACTCTGAGGAGTTCGGTCTGAATTAAGAGTTTCTCAGCATATGCCAGATATGATGGTAAACTAAAGAGTCATAAGTGAATAGGAAGCCAAATCCATGAAGCCTAAAGGAGATTAGAAGGGTAGACAAATGGAAAAAGCTGGAGATGATGTGTCAGCCATCTGAGGATGAGGAAGAAGGGCTCAGGAGGGCAGAACAGCACTTTCCCTCAGGAGATGCTCCTGTGTGCAGTCTGATTCAGGGGCATCAGGCCCCTGTGGGCTGGTGGAATTTCCCAGGTGGGTCTTGCTCCATGATGCCCAAGCCATTTGGAAAGTAAGAAAGTCAACGAGGCTGCTAAGGCAAGGCTTCTTCCTCATCTTTACAGAAAAAGATGCATTCAGGATAAATTGTAATTGTTTTCTTTGAGCAGTTGTTGTTGTTAGGTGCTGTTGAGTCAAGTCCGACTTATAGCAACCCTAAGTACAACAGAATGAAAACACTACCCAACACTGTGCCAGGCACATGAACTTTTTATGTTTGAGCCCAGTGTTGCAGCCATTGTGTTTCTTCTCATTTTGAGTTGTGCCACATCAGCAAAAGGAGGTCCAGGGTCCACTTTCATTATTAAGGTCAGAGTTTAACTCAGTTGGTAAAGTGCTGCTCTGTCCTCTCAGAGACCCTGGGTTTGATGCCCAGTAATGCAAAAGTAGGAGAAGGTCATGGCAACCCCCCCTGCAATCATGAGAACAATCAGCCATTGAAAATTCTATGAATAGCAGAGAAGCATTGAGGTACTGCTGGGCATGGCACATTGTCAGGGAGTGTTTCATTCATTCTGTTGTACATGGGGTGGCTATGGGTTGGACTGGACTTGATGTCACCTAACAACAACTACTTCGAGGAGGTAACTCTTCCCCAGTCATTTCTTGAAGGCCTTCCAGCCTAGGGGGATTATTTTCCAACACTATATTTGACAGTGCTTCCCTACTATTGATAGGGTTTTCAATGGCTAATTGTTTTGGGAATGGGCTGCTGGGTCCTTCTCCCTGGTCTATCTTAGTCTGGATGCTCGACTGAAACCTGTCCACCATGAGTGGCCCTGCTGATATCCAAAATACCTGTAGCATAGCTTTCAGCATCACAGCAACATACAAGCCCCCACAAGCATGACAAGCTGACGGACATGTGAAGGTCTGAGCAGTCACAGGCTTGAAATATGTAAAACAACATCACCCACAGAAATGTATTTGCTATTGGTGTTCCTGATCTTTCTTGTAGGTCAGTCAGCCAGTCAACAAACACCTACTGAGTTCCCACTCCTTGCCAGAGCTAGAGGGCTGAGGTGCCTAGGGGCTGAAGTGTTGTTCTTGTGTTTGGCTCCAGCATTCTCACCTTAACTCAGCTGCACACTCAGCAGGTCAAGTGTGCTCTCACTAAAGACAGGGGTTGGGTTACAAGACTTTGGAGAAGGAGAAATTCAGAGCCCTGGAAAAAGTCTCTAAATAGCTATTGATCTAGCAAAGGCAGATGTTCAACAGCTCCTTGGAGCCTCTATGCCACTTGCTGGCTCAGTCAACAAGAGTCCAGGACAGTGAAGGTAGAGAGACTGCTATGTCCACTTTTAACCTGTTTCTCTGGCTTGGAGTAAATTAGATGGGAAGAACTCACTCATAGAAGCTTGGGAGATGAAGAGCCTGAGCTGGTCGGGAAAGAATGTATGCCTGGGCAGGTGAGTTTACACAAAGCTGTGTCCACTTCTGTTTGCATTATTGCCTTTGTGTATATACCAAGATGGGTGCCTGTGGGTGTCCAGGTGTGCAAATGTGTGTGTATATGCCTACATATGAGTAAAAGACTGCTTGATATAGACATTTAGAAGTCAGGAGGTTCTGGCTTTGAGGGGTGAATAGTCTTGTTAGCTCTGTGATCTTGACCAAGCAACATGAGGTCTTTCAGCCAGTTCTCTTATCTGCAAATGGAAATAATTAATCACCTTTCATTTGTGTCCTTGGGAAGACCATATACAGTAATTAATATAGAGCATCTGGCAGCTGTCTCTTTCAGCTCTCTTTAGTTTGCCCACTTTTCTTTCTCCCTATCCTGGAAAGGCAAACCTCAAGTTTAGTCATTATTCTCAAATGATGGAGGAGCAAATAGCCCTCAAAGTAGGCATATCAATAGCTTGAAAGGCAACTCATAGAGTTTTATAGTCTATTCACCTACTTGCTGTTCTCATAATATTCACCAGCTAATGTAAAGCGTCAACATCTTCTTAGCTGGTGGCATGCAGGAGAGAGAATGAGAAGGCACAATCAGAGGAGCCATTAGCACAGACTGTGGGCCCTGCTTCATGGCTCTCAAGCACCCTGACCTGGCCAGAGGATAGCGGTGCTTCATGTAACGTAACAGTCAAGTGCAAGCAAAGTGCTCTCCCTGGCTCCTCTTCTTTGTGTTTGGCTGTGATTGGTCCATTGACCTCAAGTGTTGGAATGACATCCCAAATCAGATTTGTACATATCAAATTCTATTCCCTTCAGACTGAGACCGTTACCAGCTTGCTGTTTCACACCAAGCAGAGCAGGGATCTTGCAGCAAGTGTGTATGTGTGTGTGTGGGGGGGTCTCTGGTGCCTCCCCCCTTAGTTTAGAGGCAAATACAAGTCCCCATCCTGCAAAACCTCATGGTTGGCAGGGGCAGGAACATTCCATTGGTTCATCTGAGAGTGGTCTGTACTCTTCTTGCCAGGCCTGCTCCTGTGCCTGGGTACTGGTAGGCCACCTTTGGCTGGGGTTCATGTGCACATGTGGTATTTACATCTTCAGCCACATTGCACAGGAACCACTGTGGATGTTCTCGTTAAGTGCAATCATCATTTTGCTGAATCCAGGAGCCAGGGTTAAGAAGAGCTGAAACTTAAACAGCAAAAAGCAGGGTTGAGGTGAGATGCAGGTGAAAATAACTCATGCCTCCGACTAAACAAACACAAGAACATGCAGAGTGTTGGTTCATCTCTCCCTATGGAGTTTTCTTTAATGATGTGACATGGCTAGTGTTGAGGTGGGCAAGGGGAAGGGCTGAGGGGAGGTAGTGATGCCGACCACAGGCACAACCAGAATGCTTAGACACTTCCTACAGTGGTACTACATTGATTCCTTATTTATCTGTCACCATCAGCCAAGTAATTAAAGCAAGAACCAGTGGCCCTAAGTAGTTTTTAACTTCACCCTCCAGACTATCTTCTGAAGCAGCCAGTGATTTCTGACACTATCTCATTCTTTCTCACCTTCATGTCAAACCCAAATGGAAACTTTTATGTAATTTTCCTTCTAAGCCTCAATCTTTTAAAAATCATTGGTATTTCTTAGTTTTTTTCTTTCAGGGGCTCAGTATGAAACCCAGTCTTCCTTGGAACTCACTATATAGCCCAGGGTGGCTTGCCTCGTGCCAATCCTCCTGCCTCTGCCTCCTGAGTGCTGAGAATTCAGGTGTGCACCACCATACCCAGCTAGTTTTTAAAAAATGAATTGATACATAAAAATATAAAATTATACATATTAATGGGATACCATGTACTGCTTTGATTCATGCATATAGTGTGTAATATTTAAATTTGTTTGTTGTTAGGTGCCATCAAGTTGAGGCCCTCATAGAGGCTCACAGAGATCCTCATAGGGTCTTCAACGGCTGATTGTTTCAGGATTGCTATGCTACAAGAGTGAATTGCCATGTCCTTCTCCTGAATGTTTAAATAAGGTCAAACATACCTATCTCCTCAAACATTTATCATTACTTTATAGTGAAAACTTTCAAAATCCTTTCTTCTTGTTTTCTGAAATGTACAGTATTTGATTGTTACCTGTAGGTTTTTACTAATTTTTGTTGAATGAACAAATACATCTACTAATGTCTTTTCAAAATATAACTATTTCCTTTTATTCTCTAGAATACTCCCGATCTCTACTAACTTGCATTATTGTTAAAGACTTCTTGCAACTCATAGAGACAAATCTAAGGAGTTTTTAAAATTCCTCTTAATGTTTATTGAAGTATCTTAACCAACAGGGCTACCCTCTAAAGAAGTGTAAGCCCTCTGCCCTGGTCATAAACCTGTGATCTTCCACTCAAGTTATCACCTTGGCACTACTGCCCAATCCAAACCCCACCTATTTATCACATCCCTATTCATGGTACAGAGTCTTGATCACGCCAAGCTCAGTGACCAGCCCTTGTAATGCCCAGTGTGTAGTTGTCTGAGCAGGTGCCAAATTCGAAGCCTAGTCAACTGAGTTTGAATTTCATCATTTATAATTGCTAGCTGAGCCCTTCTCTTCTCTGAATGTCCCTCTTAGTATCTGCAAGTGTGAATAATAATAGTGAACTCCAGTTTACTGAGAAGCTGAATTGAGTGAGAATTTATGTATTTTCACCTTAACTTCTCATTTACACATGCACATATACATATATATACACACATATACATATATAAATCTGTAATGTTCAGACTCTTTGCAAATATGCATTCTTTCCCTAGTTGTCTTTGTTCTCCTTTATTATTTCCATTTTAGGCAGGAATATTTTATTTATAAGTAAAATAGACTATATATAAACCAGTTAGGTTAAACATAAATGGGCATGGGATTTAGTAGCTTCTGGAAGTGGAATGCCAAAAGGTAGAACTGACTCAGGTAGAAATAGTTTCAAAATATCCACATGGTATCAGAAAAAAATTGAAAGTACAAGAACAATCATGAGGGCACTGAGTTTTCCTTCTCTCTGTCTTGTTACCTCTGTGCTTCTACGCATCTCCCTGCTGGGTTGACTCTGGCAACAAACATGGTCCCCTGAATCATAGGACTTATAGTAACTAATCTAATCAAAGGCAGCAGAAATTCTCTTTTGTGAAAGCTCCAGAAAGAATTCAGAAGCTTGATCTAGAAACTTGTGGTTGGGTTACCTGCTGACCCCGATATTTGGCTCAGGTTAGTCAGGCCTGTTCATGCTTTGACATGGGAGGGAGCTCTGTTCCACCAACACATGTATGGTGAGAATGGAGGACGGAGAAAATTTTCAGAGGAAAATCAGGGCTCTTATACTAAAAGAGAAGTGGCATAATGCTTGGCAGACAAAACAACAGAAAACCAGTCTAGTGGTTCTATTTAATAGCTTTGATTTGTCTGTCTTCTTCTGCAATGTTTGGGGTCATTTGGGCTCGAGATTCAATGCTATCTTTATTTTCTGTCCCCTTTTGTTCCCTCTATTTAGGTTTTCATTCCTCTCAGACTGGACATTTCAGAAATACTGTGCCTCCTTCAGGAAAAGTGAAATGCTTTCAGAATAGACAATCATGCTTTGAAAACATAGGTAGATTTGAGTGTTCCTCCTGCATTATCACCAGCACCATTATCACCATCATCACCATCATCACCAAGTTTACCACCATTATCATGGCTGTCATAGCCATGGCTGTCATCCATTTCTTAAAGAAATTAACATGTGGTCAATCTTGAGTAAATGACTTTAAACATTATTTCATTTTATTTTCACAGAAAAGCATTATCACATTTTATCTTCTTAATGGGGCAGGCATCTGTATTTTTCCTGTTTCACAGATAAAATATGATGCTGAAGTCACAGAAAGTAGAGCCAAGATTTAAGTTGGATTTTCTTAACTCCAAATCCCATACATGCAACTACTATGCTATCATACATCCCTGAAAGCATTTTAATGCTAGCAATTTTCCAAAATGGAATATTAACATTATTTTTCCTATTTTGAGAGCACTGTCTCTCAACATATGGCACAAGGACCACCTATCCTAAAATCATTTAGGTTCCATATTTTAGAATGCTGAGCTTTACCCAGAAATACTGAATCAGAATCTCTGAGGGTCTAGTACAATGTTGATATGTCTCTTGTGTGAATTTTGCTAAGAGAAGCATTTTTCTGAGAAGCATTTTTCATGTTCATGGCTTGATCATTTCCTCACAATAATTCTAAAATATATGCATAAATTTTATAGGCTCACCCACAAGGTAAGGTCAAAGGAGATCTACTGGAGAAGCAGATGCCATGAGCAGTCATTGCCAAGGTCAGGAGAAGCAATGAGACTGTAAAGTTGTGTCTGCAAAGTGTGGGAAACTCTAGCTCATCTGGGAAAGCTCTAAATTAGCCTAGGAATTGGTTCAAACAGCTTGTCCCCATCCTTTAGTTCAGATGGAACTTCTACTGTATCTCATCATCCTCATTATCTACTTCACAGTATTCATTCAAATCTGTGATCATTTACTTTTACCTTTTCTTTTTTCTTTCTTTCTTTTTTTTTTTTTTTTTTTGGTGATACTTAGGAATTGAACCCAGCGTCTGGCACATTCTTTGCAAGTGCTGTACTACAGGGCTGTACCTGCAGCCTACTTTTTATTTTTTATTTTGAGACATGGTCTCACAAAGTTACAGAGGCTGTCTCTGGCCTCAAACCTTCAATCCTGCCTCCACCTCCCAAGTTGTTGGGGTACAGGGGTGAGCCACCATGCCCAGCTTTATTTACTTATTTTCTAATGTGTTAATTGTAAACTTGTTCAATTAGTTTGTAATATCCATGAGGGCAGGAGCTTTGATTCTTCTGGGGAAAAGTCTCCGTGGAATCCACAGACCTAGCCCATGCCTGACATCTTGCAGATTTTCCATAGTATTTGTCAAAGGGGTGCATCAGGAATCTAGTGGAAGAGGCATGGCAGAAGCAGCACCCTGGTAGCAGCCTAAAGGCTGACACTGGCTGGTGTTGTGGATTGAAATGCTTTGTAGCATTAGAAGTCAAGCTTCAGGGCTATCAGAGCAAGATCCAGTAAAAATTAGAATAAATGAGTAGGTAGGATCCAGGATGGGGGATGTAGAGGGAGGCTGTGGTCCCAAGAGAGGCCTGAACCAAGTCAGAGGCCAGACTGAAGAAATATAATACAAATTATGATAGAAATAAACCTGGCTGGTCCACAGCATGCTGTGCCATGGGTTTAGGTAAGATTTCCGTATGCCCATGAATGGCATCGGCTGTGCTGACATATTCTGTTAGGCTGGGTAAGGACAAGTTAAGGAATGGATAAGCTGGATCCTGAAGGGTGGAATTGTCAGTATTGATCTATAAGAAAATTCTCCCAAGTTTTAGGCCTTCCCCAAATCACCCTCATCCCCAGCAGCAGCATCCTAGGGAATCAAAATCTATCATTTTAGCACCAAATAACTAATTTCTTACTTTGTGTTATGAGTCGTAAATGTAGATATGGAGGACCATATGTCGAATGATTTCAAAGAAACTTGTGAGAAATTCAGGATTGCTATATTTGATGTATGTAAAGTGGGGATGGTTGGGAATATCCCTAGCATAACCATCCCAGCCTGACTGGGGGGAGGCTTTTCCTGCCTGGTTAGGGAGTACTCTTTGAGATGTTTGGGGGTCTGACGACAAATAATGAGGCATTTCTAAGGCAATGCTAATACAATGTACTCTAGCTTTTGGTGACAGGGATTTTTCTCTCTTCTTTTTCAGAGCTTTCTAAATCCCTGGATCCTTCTCTCCACTTGAGTTCTGGAGCAAGTGATATAAAAGAATTCCCTTGGCCAATGTAGAGAAACATCTCACACAAATGCTGAAATACCACATCAGGTGCTTCAATGTCTTTGTATCTCAGCAGCAGATTTTTGAAAGTGTTTTAATTCTGCCTCTAATGTCTAATTATTCTCTACTTCTACAAATTTATTGGTAGCCACTTCAATATAAAGTGAATACATACTCATTAAAATATTTGGAAAATATAGTTAGGCAAAAATAGTATCAGTAATCTTATACCCGGAAACAACTGCTGCTCATACATATTTCAGCATATTACTGTCCTACTATTTCATTATGAATAGCTTTTAAATTTTTTGTTTGCTTTACATAGTAGTAATCATGCTGTATACAAATTTTTTATCCCTAAGTGTAAAATTATAATGATAACATAGCAGAAGTGTTTCCCCATGTTATTATAAACAGTTCATAAATATCCATTGTGTGTACCATGGTTGATTTAATCATTTCCTTACTATTGGACATTTAGGTTGTTTGCAATGTTTGAATAATGCTGCAGTGAACATCTTTATAAATAAAACATTTCCCACATGGGAGAATTTTACTTAGTGTAGATTTCACGGCAATGGAGCTACTGTGTCCATATGTGTAAATCACCTTTGCCCGTAGCGAGAAGGCAATTTTGTGCAAATTAGAAAGACACCCTTGCCACCAGCCACTGCACTGCCATCTATAGGAGAATTGTCTCCATAACTATGCACACAATTCTTGTAAGATGGATGGTACCTTTGGAGTTGTGTAAAACTCAACTTGCACAACCATAAGTGGCAGATGTAATGTAAATACTTCCAGGTTCCAAATTCTTTTCCAAAATTTTTATTGCAACTTATTCTCTTAATAGTAACGAATGAGTTATATTACTCACCTTAGTCACTATGAAGAATTATTTCTATTATTCTGATTTTTATGAGGGAAATTGTTATTTATCAATTCATACTTATTTACATTATCAATGAGACTTTAAATCATTGATTTGTTTCTAAGAAACATCAACAATACCAACAAAATATACTCTATTCTTACTATAGATAGATTTTTTCTCTTCCCACAAAGAAATGTTAAGAAAAAGTTGATGACTGAAGCTACATCTAGCTCCGAAATAGACAGAAGGTGTTTCATGGCACACGCCCAAGATTTGTGGCTGAGAACACATGCAACTGGCCCATTCTCCTTCCAATTTTCCCTTTTGAGAAAGAGTCGACTTGCTTTTCTTATTCAGGGCAGTCCCAGGGATGCCCTCTGAGGAGTCTGAATGGGCAGGGAGCTCAGGATGATCTGAGCTGGTGAAGCTCTTCTCTGGCCCAGCTGCCCACCAAGGGCCTGGGGGGCTGTGGTAGCACACTGAAGTCAGGTTAGTGCTAGAGAGCAGCCAGCCCCATGTCTGAGCCACCTGCTGAGCAGGAGGCCATGGGGTGCCTGTGACTCTTTCCTGAGTCCCTGTGCCACTACAAGGCCAAGACACTGTCTCCCTGTCCACACTGTGGGTTCTCCTCAGTTAGAGCCCATGCTTAGAACTGATTCATCCAGCATACATTTATGAGTTTCTAAGCAATCAGGCATTTAAAACCCTATGACTAGCAGAGAAGCACTGACAATAGTGCTGGGCATGCCATAGTGTTGGAGAGTGTTTCTATCTATTGTACATAGGGTCACTATAAGTCAGACCTGACTCGATGGCACCTAACATCAACAACAACAACAACAACAACAGCAGCAACACCATGTCTTAGGAGCTGCTCCAGGTATTTCACAGTGGTCCCTCATGGAACTCAGAAACCAGCAAGGCAGAAAATGAAAAAGTGGCCAAACACATGAGTGAGTAAATAAAATCCAAAAGGTAATGTGCTCATGAGTGAGGAGGGTGCAGGTGCTTTTGAGTGGATGCTCAGAGAAGGCCCTTTTAAACAGGACTGGAGTTAAGATTTGAATGATATGTAAATGACTAGGTATATGATGAAGAAAGGAACTAGGATTTCTTGAAATATTACCAGGTACTCTACAGATATAATTTTATTTAGCCCACATTTCAAGGTGTAAACTGATACTTGGTTCTCACAGGGATCATAGTATTTCAGCCTGGGAAGGTCAGGGCCAAGTTTGTAGCCAGGTGGACAAGAGCCCAAAGCTTGTTCCCTTTCCACCAACCACATTATATATAAAAAGAGACCATTAGCCAGTGGCTAAGAGGCTGTGAACTTTGTCTAGTGTAGACATTGGTGGTGCTGGGATTTAGCTCAGTTGGTAGAGCACTGCTCTGCATTCTCTGCGGTCCTGAGTTTGATTCCCAGCACGACATAAATGGGAGAAGGACATGACAATCTAGTCCCAAGGCAATCCCGAAACAATCAGCCTTTGAAAAGCCTATAAGGGTCACTATGAGTTGGTCACAACTCAACAACACCTAACAACAACTAACAGACATTGGTGAGAGGACAATGCCAAGGACTATTATTGTTTCTCCTTTCTCTCTCTCTCTCTCTCTCTCTCTCTCTCTCTCTCTCTTTTTCTCTCTCTCATCTGAGGCTCTCCATGATTATAATTGGAATTGCTCTTGGTGGGAAAAACTGGGATAGTAGATACAGAAGCATAATTTATCCGCTCAAGAAATCTCCAGTGATCTTCTCTACCTCCAGGGATGGTCATCTTCTCCTGGGGAGATATGTGACACTTTTTTTTAACACCTAGGTCATTAATAGGTGCAGTACCTAACAACAACAAGATGTATGACATGACATTTGATATACATATCCACAGCCTCTGTCTTAGGTGCTGATGCAGGTTGGAGTAGGGTCGGACCCTCATGAAGCCAATTCTGGCAGTGTTGAAATTTCTAGGAGCTGTTTTAGGTATGTGTTGACTCCAGGGTTCTTTAAGGTGAATTTTGGAAGGGATTGTTGTTGTGTGCCATCAAGTCATGTCCTACTCCTAGCAACCATCATAGAGTTTTCAATGGCTGATTGTTTCGGGAGTAGATTGCCACATCTTTCTCCCATTTTTGTGGTGCTGGGGATTAAGCCTGAGTCCTAAGGGAGTGCAGAGCAGCACTCTACCAACTGAACTAAACCCCAGGGCCAATGGAGGACGAAATAACCAGCCAGAGATTATCAACAGGGCTCTCAAGCCCTGGTCTTCTTTGTAAGTAATCTGTGTCTTTATTGACACTTTCTGAGACCAAATGTAAGAGGGCACCAGGATTCTCTGACTGGGCAGCACTGCGGCCAACATGAGAGAGAGGCAGCCCTGAGATCTACCAGGTCCAGGCCCAGCAGGGTCCAGTGGAAACTCTGACAGCTTAATTGTGTTCTGATCAGCCACCCACAGCTAATGCATCTTCCTGGAAAAGCAGGTGTCTTCCATAAGGAGCACCACGGGGTGGATTGTTATCTTAAGAGCCTGCCAAAGTCTGCTCTAAATTGTCCCTGAACCAGTGATAATAAAACAAATAGCTACAAATAGACACCAATTTGCAGAAATGTGAGCTGTCCAAGGGATGCTTTTGACTTGGAGAGCAGAGGGGAATGTATGATGGATCTCAGCTTTGTAAGGAAGGAATTTGTGGTTATCTTGTGGAACAGCAATGGAGCCACTCAGAAAGATCATGAATTACTCCCTTTTTTGAGTTTTCCTGAGTTTGTCTTCAGCCTTTTCAAACCAGTTTGTATTTCCTCAGTATGTTCCAATGGACTGGAGAATTGTAATCTAGGAATCAGGGGCCCTGTGGGAGATGAAACACTTGAGTTCTGGGATGAGTTACATAGAAGTGTGTGAGATATTTTTGCTGCTGTTTTGCATCAGGGATGTACAGTGGGGACTGATACTAAAGAGCTCTTTGGAAGGAATGGAGTCAGGTCCACATGGTATTATTTGATATTATTCTGTTTAATCCATAGCTAATTGAGTATTAAGGCCCTCTTCTAAGCCAGTTCCTACCTCTGGAGGCTCTGGCAGCAATATCATGAGCTTGAAGTCAGAGGTAGGCTATTCAAATTAGGTAGACCTGTACCAAAATAAAAAATGTAAAAGAGGATAGGGGTGCAGCATAGTGGTAGAGCAGTTACCTAGCATGCACAAGGCCCTTGGTTAAAGCCAGGGTGTTTATTTATTTATATATTTGTGAAAAATAAATAAGTAAACAAAAGACCCCTTTTCTGAGCCTTGAGGCTGGAAAACAACAAGTCCTGGAAATTTAAGAAGCCAGTTGTGAAGGACACTGTACCTCCATGGTTAACAATCCATCAACAATGATTACCTTCCTGGAGATTAGTCTCTTGGCAGATGCCTTTGAAGTGTCAAAAGGGCAGGGGAAAGGAAATGCTCTTTCACCTTTTTCACCTTTCTCCTTCAGTTCATATGTTTTCATTTTTTTTCTTTTTTTAAACAATGGCCATTGTCTTATTAAAAATATATTTTTGTAAAATTTAGTAAGTAAACACAAAGGAACTAATCTTACTGTCCAAAGACAAGCAATAAAATTTGAGCCAATTTTCTTTCAGTATTTTACTCTGCCTACTTGCTCTTTCCTAATTATAATATTCAACCACATTTGATTCTATATTATGTATTATTACTATCTCTTTATAAACAACTTTAATGACTATAAAATATTGCAACAGATGGAAATAATACTTAGCAATTGTTACTTACCAAATGTTGTACATCTAAGTTTCTTTAATATTCATTTTCACAAGTGAGAATATAATATCTCTGCAAATAAATATTTTCCATGTTTAGAACTATTTCCTGAGGATGGACTGTTAAGAGTATAATTACTACCTCAAAGTATGCAATATACCTACTACTCTTTCTTCTCCTTTTCCCTTTCTCTATTTCTATAAGAATTGTGTATCCTTAAAGTATACAACATGGGAGTAGGTTGTGTCAGTTCACTCCGAAAACAATCCTGAAACAATCATCCATTGAAAACTCTATGAGGGTCATTATGAGTCAGACATGACTCAACAGCACCTAACAACAACAACGTGTATGATATGATGTTTGGTATACATATCCACAGTGAAATGATTATTACAGCTGAGTTACATCCACCTCCTTCCATAGTTACCTTCATGTGTGCTGTGAGAGCACCTGAAATATACTGTCTTAGCAATTTTTCATTGTATAATATAGTATGACTAACAATAGACTATACATTAGGTCTCTAGACTTATTTGTTCTACATAACTGAAACTTTACACATCTTCATCCAATATTCTTGATATAATATGCATGTGTGTATGCATGTGTTTTTGTGTGTATAACATTTTTGTGAAAGGGTCATATAAATTTACATGCTCAATTCCATTTTCCTAAATTTTCTGCATAACATTGGAGGATCATCACCACAATCACAACAAGCTTAACTACTAATGTGGAATCTGATTTTCATGTTGGCTTATTGTTTTTAGGTGCCCTGGAGTTGGGTCTAACTCATAGCAACCCTATGTACAACAGAACAAAACACTCCCCTCCTCTGCCAGGCACATGATCTTTTATATGTTTAAGCCCATTGTTATAGCCACTATGTCAATCCATCTAGTTGAGGGTCTTCCTTTTTTTCATTGACCCACCACTCTCCCCAAAATGACTTCCTTCTCTAGGGATTGGTCTTTCCTGACAACATGTCCAAAATATGTAAGATATAGTCTAGCCATTCTTGCAAATAAGTGAAATAGTTTTCAAGTACATTGTGAGAACTGTGCAAATAAATCTGATGGTTGGTGTTGGTGAGACAGCAGGTTGCAGGAGCAGCTTTGTCTATGTGGAATTGGTGCTCTAGCAGAGATGCTGGTCAGTCACCCATGGATATATAGGGTCTGATTTGACTATCAGGTAGAGCCTGACACCCTTAAGATGGGACACACAGAGAGCACATTCCATCTGCAGTCATCCTCGGCCTGACAGAATCGTACATGGGATGTAAAAAACACAGAAATGGCTCCCAGTTCTATACTCAAGTAATTACATAGCAATAAAATGTTTATAAATAAGAACCCAGAATAAAACTTTTAGGGGTTTTAATTTCTGAGACCCGAAGGAGATGCTGCTAAAAGAAGATGTTAAGAGTTGTTAGGTGCAGTCGAGTCAAGTCTAAGTCATAGTGACCCTATGTACAACAGAGCAAAATACTCCTTGACACAAGCCATGCCTGGCACTGTGTAAATGCTTCTCTGCTATTCATAGGGTTTTCACTGGCTGAACGTTTTGGGATTGTTTTGGGAGTGGGCTGCCAAGTCTTTCTCCCATTTTTGCAGTTCTGAAGAATGAACCTAGGGCCTCTGAGTGCCTAGAGTAACACTCTACCCACTGAGCTAAACCCAGCTCTCCAAAAAGGTATAAATAATGTATTTGTTTATATAATGTTTCTATCTATATCTAAGGGCTGGGATTTAGCTCAGTTGGTAGAGCACTGCGCTGCAGTCTCTGAAGTCCCGAGTTCAATTCCCAGCACCGCAAAAATGGGAGAAGGACCTGGCAATCCACTCCCAAGGCAATCCCGAAACAGTCAGCCATTGAAAACCCTATGAGGGTCGTTATGAGTCGGATACCAACTCGACGGCACCTAACAACAACATCTATATCTAATTGTTGTCAGGTGCAGTTGAGTTGGTCTGACTCATAGCGACCCTCATAGGGTTTTCAGTGGCTGATTGTTTATTGGGATTGTTTTGAGAGTGGGTTGCCATGTCCATCTTCCATTTTTGTGCTGTTGGGGATCAAACCCAGGGCCTCAGATAACACAGAGCAGCTCTCTACCAACTGAGCTAAACCCCAGCCCCTATATCTAATTAGTGATATATTAACACATATTTTGTTGTATCACAAATATATGTTAGACAACTTTGATATATTATAAATTATGCATTAAAAGTATTTAATTGTGTTATTGCAGGTGTATTATGTATAGTACATAATACTATATTTTATATATATATATATATATATATATATATATATATATATATATATATATATACTGAGAATGGGGGAGGGCGAGAGGGAGGCAGAAAGAGGGAGAGATAGCACATGAGAAGGTGCTTTTCTTTCTCTTTTTCCCCCAGGCACACTTAAGGGTTTTCAATTTTTATTAAATGATGCTGTTGCAAATACTCAGTAGCTGAGAATGCATTAAAGAGCATTTAGGAAACTCACCTGAGTTTAACCCCCCCCCACCACAATACCAAGAAGATAAAAGTTAACATTTTATTCCTTACTATATGCCAAATGCCTGCAGCTGTACCACTGTGTCATCTGATCCCATCAGATCTCAGAAGTGAAGCAGGGTCAGGCCTGGTTAGTACTTGGATGGGAGCCTGCCTGGGAACACCAGGTGCTGTAGCCTTGGGGGAAGGACCTGGCAACCCACTCCCAAAAAATCAGCCAGTGAAAAACTCTATGAATAGCAGAGAGCACTAATAATAGTGTTTTGCCTGTTGTATGTAGAGTCACTAGGAGTTGGATACCAATTCCATGGTACCTAACAACAACAACATATGGCAAATGGAGCTAGGGTTTAGTTCAGTTGGTAGAGTGCTGCTCCGCACTCTCTGAGGCCCTGGGTTCTATCCCCAGCACCTCAAAAATGGGAGAAGGATGTGGGAATCTACACTATAAGCAATCCTGAAGCAATCAGCCATTGAGAACCCTACGAAGGCTGCTATGAGTAGGACCCAACTCGACAGCACCTAAAACCATATGCCAAACACATGCTCAGTGTTTCTGTACATTTTCCCCTTTGATAGTTATGGCAATTTGATGGGAATGGTATTGTCCTCACTGTATAGATGAAATTAGTGGGATCTTGAAGTTAAAAAACTCACCCAAGCCACCCAGCAAGTGAAAGGGTCAGCCCTGGAGGGGAGGCACATCGGCGGTATAAGGGAAATATGGAATAATTTTAGGTTCCATTTCTGGATCCTCTTGCTTTAGAAATTCAGAGGTCTTGCTAAGCTGAGCTTCACTGAATCCTGTGTGGTACTGGGTGTTGTACCTGCAATCCCAGCCTTTCATCTACTAGGGTCAGTCAGTGCACACTAGGGTTGCTATGGCCCATGGCTGAGACTCAAAGAAAGGAGTAAGTTGTCTTACAATGAACCCATAAGTAAAATATCATTACAGAGGAAATGGACCAGTGGACTGTCTCCTTAATTTTTTAAAAAAAGTGACTATAAATATATAACTTGTTAAAATTTTAAGAGTGAAAACTTATAGTGGCAAAGTCATAAAGTAAGCAAGCTCTTTAGGCACAGCAAGAAAGTCTTTCTGGTGCCTCTCATATACTCAAAGCCTGTGTGGCAAATTATGTTTTCTGCAAGTACTAATGGATGTATTACAGTGAATTGAGAGAGTCTCTGAGCACCAGTATGGAGTTCACACCCAATGGTGGGGGAAACTCTGACAAGAGGTGCTAAGTATGTTGTGTGTGCTGGTTTGGAAGGGCTTTAAGGAAGGGACTCACACAACCCTTGTTACAGCATGTCACATGAACGTTCAGGATGCAAATTTAGGATCCGTGCTTCTGAATGGCACATGCCCCATTATTTTTAAACTTAATTTTGAGATGCTAGAGTTTGTAATACTTACATTTTCTGCCAGGGATCCAGCTTAAAGGGTATTTGTAAGTGTATTAGAAAATTTGTGTCAAGGAAAGTATATTTTTAGTTCAAAAATTAATCAACAGTCAATCACAAGATAAAATGGGAGGTAAAATATGCAGTTATATGCTAGAAAGCAGTGATAACATACCATGGCAAAATCTATTGGTAGATTGCTTATGAAGAAATGTTATAACCTCAAACACTTTTAAAAAGTCAAGCCAAAAATGAAATTTGTGTGCATTTTAAAATTTTCCTTCTTCCCTTCCTTTTCCTTTCCCTCCCTCCCTCCCTCCCTTCCTTCCTTCCTTCCTTCCTTCCCTTTCATTTCCTTTCTCTTTTTTTTCTTGTATTAGGGTGTGGGATCCAGGACCTCACACATGCTTTGCAAGTGCTCTATCACTGAACTGCAAACCCCTAGCCCATTGTTTTCACTTTTTATTTTGAGACAGAGTCATGCTGAGTTACACAGGCTGATCTCAAATTTCTGATCTCCTCATCTCTGCTTCCTGTGTTGCTGGGATTACAGTTATGGGCTACTATGCCTTGCTGCATCTTAAAACTTCATAGAACGAGATAAATCAAGGTAAAATGGGAAGAAACATCCAGATGTTGACAGAAATGAACAGAACAGTTTTCACAGGAGAAACAGGCTGTGTTGTATGGTGGGTCTACCCTCTGTATTGCTGGTATAGCAGCAGAAAACAGAGGAGAACACAGATCTTCCATCCTGCTGAACTTGTCCTGCTGAACTTGACAATGATGATAATAATGGTACCGACTTTACTTGCTATATTTACTGAGCACTTACTAAGTGCCTGCAAGCTTGCTACATTGATTTATTAATCCTTACGACATCTCTATGAGGTAGATATATTTTCTATTACCTTTAACATTAGACAAGGAGGCTCAGTTTAGATAAGTTTTATTTAGTTGACAATTATTTATTGAGTGTTTACTTTGTGCTAGGCATCTTCTCAGTGCTAAAAACACAGTGTGGAGCAAAGCAAATTATATTACCTGCTTTCATGAATTTTCATTATAGGAGCAGCTATCCAAAGTTACCTGGAGTGAAATTTTGAGACTGGCCAATGATTTAAGTCACTTTCAATCGGCCTCAATTACAGTTGAAGGCAACAGAGGGAGGAGTCAATTTTCAGCATAACCGTACACTGAGTGCATGGCACCTGCCCCTCATCTGCATCTGCTTCCTTGGAGGCTAATACCTGAGGGTGATGATACATTAAAAGGCACAGCATAGTGCCTTATACATGGAAGAGCTTGTGAATGCCAGGTAGTGCTGTTAATATTCACTTTACTGTGCTCAGGTCTTCACCTCTTTTAGTTGTTCATACACATTTCCCGAGCTGAAGGCCCAGCACCTCTGAGTCATGAAGAATTTAGCTTTCCCCAAAAAGAAGGCTGGCCTTTTGTCCTTGGTTTCTGGGGAGTTATCTCTAAGCCTCTGGGATGTCATGCTTGATAGGACTGTCTTTCTTTCCCTGGGTCCTTGGGTCATACCAGGGATTCTAATAATATGAGCTGGGGTAGGAACTGGCCACACTTGGCAGTCTCAAAGTGGGGAAATATCAACAATGCTAAATAGGCTGGGGACTTTGGGTCTCATATAATTAGTCAACTGCTAGTAAGACTAGTGGCTGAAATCAACCACGCAGGTCATGAGATCATCAAATCCGTATGATGGAGCCCCAATAATAACCCTGGTCCCAAGAGCTCAGGTGAGCTTCTCTGGTTGATAATACTCCATGCATATTGTCACGCATAATTGCTGGGAGAGTATCAGTGTCCTAGCTCCTCAGGGAGAATTAAGTGGAAGCTCTGTGATGGGTATGTCTCCTGGACTCTGCCCTGTGTGTTTCATCTCTTGGTTGGCTTAATTGGTACCCTTTCCCTACAATAAACCCTACGATAATAACCCCACAGAAGGGGATAGAATGGGCTAAAGTAAGATATCAGAGGGCATTATGAATAATAAGGGTATATATGCTTTATTAGCCTGCAGCCATAGCCCTGCGGCATCCGATCCCGTCAGATCTCGGAAGCTAAGCAGGGTCGGGCCTGGTTAGTACCTGGATGGGAGACCAGAAGCTGGGAACACCAGAAGCTGTAGGCTTGGGAGAAGGACCTGGCAACCCCCTCCCAAAAATCAATCTGCCATTGAAAACCCTATGAACAGCAGAGAAGCACTGACAATAGTGTTTCCCCTGTTGTACATAGGGTGGCTATGAGTCGGATACCAACTCGACGGCACCTAACAACAACAACAACAACAACAACAACATGCTTTATTACCTACATTTATCTGTCGGCTTGTGCTGTGGAGGCTTGTGTGTTACTGTGGTGCTGAAAGCTATGCCACTGGTATTTCAGATACCAGCAGGGCCACCCATGGTGGACAAGTTTCAGCTGAGCTTCCAGACTAAGAGAGACTAGGGAGAAGGACCTGGTAGTCCACTCCTGAAACAATTAACCATTGAAAACCCTATGAATAGCAGAGAAATGTTCTCATATATAGTGCTGGAAAATGAACCCTCCCAGGCTGGAAGACATTTAAGGAATGACTAGGAAGAAGAGTTGCCTCCTCAAAGTAGTGTCAATCCTAATGATGGGAATGGAGTAAAGCTCCTGGGACCTCTTTTTTTTTTTTTTTTTTTTTTTTTTTTTTTTTTTTTTTTTTTTTGATGTGTCATGACTCAAAAGGAGAAGAAATACAGAGGCTGCGACATTGGACTCAAATATGAAAAGATTGTGTGCATAGTGTTTTGTTCTGTTGTACATAGGATTGCTATGAGTCAGATCTGACTCAATGGTACCTAACGACAAGACAAGTCTAATAGCTTCCACTGAGTTCTTGAGTACCTCTGGTAGATTATCAACCCTAGGTGTGGTTTGGGGATACTCTTCAACTTCCAATTGATGTCAGAAGTGAGGACAGTCTTCTCAACTGCTCCAAAACTCTGTAGTTGTCTAACATTAACCCTCCCATCATTTGCAACCATGTTAGGTTAAGAAGTCTGTCTGTAATCCCTATAAGATATGTACAAAACTCACAAGTGGGAAGGGAAAAAGTGAAACAAGTTTAAAATAATAACAAAATATCTGCTTTTCTGCCAGAGTCAAAGGCAGATGAGCTGTAAAGCTCTGGCAGACTATGCCTTGGGAACAGAAATAACAGGGTTATGGACAAGTTCTAAAACCATCACTTAGCAGCTCTGGGCTCTGCCTCTGATGAGGGCAAAGCTGCCCATTGGGGTTCACACATCTCCCTTACTTCTCCTCAAGTGAGGGTCATTTCCTCTACAGTCTTGGAACATTTTCCTTATTTGATTATTTATTTACATTCTCCATCTTTCTAAAGGAATTTGAAGTTACTTGAATATACACACACATACTCCAACTTCCTTGCCTTCTTTAAAAAATGTAAAGGAGGAACTAGAAACAGAAGAGACAAGGGGGGAGGTGAGTAAACAGACAGGAAAAAAGAGGAGTTCCGTTGAGATTAATATCCAAAGTGCACACATAAAAATCCTAGCATATAGTCACTATATCTTGTAAAACCTCCACGTCTTTATTTGTTTGCTTGTTTACTTACTTCCTTATGTATTTGCTTTTGGTCTACCTAATCTTTGATGTTTTATGGGACTGAGCACCTTCTGCTGTAATACCTGCGGTCAGTTTTCTCCTGCATTCCTAATGGTTGTTGCTCTACACTTTGATGCTCTATAATTCATTTCCAAAGGTTCATGATTGTTAGGTCTTCATTATGGGTTGTATGTTCTATCCATGGAAAATAAGTTTCCTCTGCTTAATGCATTTTGCCTTGGGTCCCACTTTGATACTAAAATGGCCACTCTTGAGTTATATTCATTTATGGATAGCCAGTACAACCTTTCAAGTTTAATGTTTCAGTTTCATTTAGTTTTGGTGGTGTCTTATAAAAGCAGAATATATTTATAATTTATTTTCAACCTACTATGAGAGATTTTGATTTTGAAAGGATAGTTTAAAATGGTTGCATTTTTAGCAGAGTTGATATTTGGTATTTTCTCATATCCATAATAACATTTCTAAAATGGAATTCTGAATCTCTTCACCAATACTCCCTAGTTTTTACCACTACCTCCAAACAAATATTCCCTTATCTTCCTTACCTGGATAGGTTGTATTACCACATATCCAAATTGTTGCATATTTATGAATGAAGGTGGGTCAGGTTTACCAAAAAACATCTTTTTTTGATGGAAGCACTCATGATTGTTACGAGTGAGCGGGAGAGGAATTTGCTGGGTTTGTGGGAGCAGAGCAGGTTGGTAGGCCAGGAACACCCTTAATTGCTAAAACCATACCAAGGGCTTTTCTTGGGAGGTTAACTTTCTTTGATATGTCTATTCTGCTGCCTGCCTGCCTTCCTTCCTTTCTTCCTCCCTTCCTTCCTTCCTTTCTTCTTTCTCTCTCTCTCTTTCTCTCTCTCTCTTTCTCTCTCTTTCTTTCTTTCTTCTTCCTCCTCCTCCTCCTCTTCCTCCTCCTCCTCTTCCTCTTCCTCTGCCTCCTTCTCCTTCTTCTTTTTCTGCTGCTGCTTTATCCATTCCTCAATGTCTACCAAGAACAGAAGAGCTCTGGAGTTGGTTCATTCTACAACTTTCTTTCAAAACTCACCACATTTGTCTTAAGAGGCATCCCCTTAAGAGGCGTCAACTACTTTCTTTAAACCACTTCATTGGTTTTGGCATTAGGTTAAAGGTGTCTGCTTCCAGAAGCTCTGATTTGGGGGTGGGGAGGAGGCGATATTGGAAAGGAATTACCTCTGCAGGTGTGCAGGATCCAGGTTTGAAATCAATTACTTTGATGGCACCTAGGCATATTCTGGCTTTGTGTGTGTGTGTGTGTATTTCTTGAGCTTGGAACTTCACCTGGGTTATCTAAGAACAAATTTTGTTCTTTTTGGGGGGGCAGTTGACTACCATTTGCACCACTCTGAATTCTCTCTTAATCCCATTTTATTGGATTTCATATTCCCGAAAATCCAAGAGTAACTTTTATGTCATTAAAGAAAATTTGTTTTCAAGCATTCTTTTTATTTCATGGTCCTAATTATATCTTCAGAAGAAGATAGATCTTTATATGTATAAACACTTGTTATTTTTTCTTAAACACCATATTTTTAGATTCTACTGAGAATATAAAAGAGATAATTTAAAATCTGTTTTTTTCTTCCCATAGATTATTACTTTAATGGGATTGCTTTTCCTTGAATTCTGTTATGATTCACAGATTCTGTCTAGGCCTACGTGACCCCTCCCTCAACTCACTCCATTCTTTGCCTTTTTCTATTTACAGGCTCTCCACTGGAAAACCATTTATCCAGTCATAGAATTTTTCCAAGAAAACATTCAATTCATTTTTGACTAGGTACAGGTCATAAAAAGAACACCCCTTGGAGAGAAAGGTTGCACATAAATTTCCTAAGTCTGTCACTTTTATTGGAGTTTTATTCATCCTAGGCTGCAATACCCAACTCAGTGCCCTTTTAGGGTTTTCAGTGAGGGGTGGTTTTCAAATGGTGGCAGTTGAGTCTAGAAGAAAGAGAAATATAACTACTGAGTCATTTTTTCCTGCATCATTGGGCAAGTGAATAAATGACATAAGTAATAGATCAGTATAATTTTTCTTCAAAGTAACCTATTTTTCATGATGTTTATGGGGGGAGATTGATTAGGGTAAATTCTACAATGTCAAATAGTATTAATTAAGAACAAAGTTTCCTGGGGAATGTTACAAGCCACAGATCCAATGATGAGGCTCTTTGTCCCTAATCACTAGGCACCATGCAGGGAGACACTCTTGGGCCATGGCCTTTGGGATAAATTTTGGCTGTGCTATAGGGGAAGAACTTCAGCAGAGTTGCAAACTTCTTTTAACTAATCCTTTTAATGCACTTTGATAGCAGCCTGGTTAATGGGGGAATGAGATATTTGGGCCTTAGTGTTATAAAATCTAAAGTCAGTAGTGTTTGTTTAGGACAGTGTTGGAATATGCATTGGGAGATACTGGGAAACTACAGGTCTTCCTATAGGAAGGACAGAATGATAGGTCCCCATGAATAATTGGACTCAAGCCATCCACCTACCACTGGGGTTTTGGAATAACTCTTGGTCTCAGCTAGCCCAGTGCCAAGCATTTTCCAGAAAATCTCCAAGGATCATTTTCAGGCAGCCCTATGTACTTTCTCACAGAAGAGAATTAATAAGGGCTTCTAAAGTTTCATCAGTAAGAGGAATATCTTTAATAGGTCCCGATAGATCTTGAGAATCTGTGAATTTGTGATTTTAATGCAATCTTTGACCAGTATAGGTTATCATATGGTTGATTTGTTTTTATAATATTTTATTTTGAAATATCTTAGACTTACAGAAAAGTTGCAAAGATAATACCAGAAATTCCTATATGACTATGGAAGAAGAATAATGCCTGTTGTTGAATATGTTCTTATCCTAATCCCTGGAATTTATGAACATATCACCTTATATAGCAAAAGTGACCTTGTGGCTATGGTGGGATAAAGGGGATTCATGTGAGAAAATTTTCCAGTCTTTCCTGATGATTCCAAGGAAAGCACAGGGGTGCTGACAGGAGAAAGAGGGAGGTGGGAGAGCTAAAGAGAAAGTTGATGCTATGTTACTGCCTTTGAAGATGAAAGTGGATCATGAGCCAAGAATGTGTGCAGTTTAGAAAAGGAAAGGAAACATATTGCTTAATGGGTACTGAGTTTCAGATTGTGAAGATGAGATTGATGGTGGTGATAGTCAATAATATCAATGTACTAAGTGCCACTGCACTGTACATCTAAAATGCCTAAAATGGTAAATTTTATGTTATGTATATTTCACAGTTTTAAGCAAGGCAAATAAACAGATTGTCTCTTAGAACTTTCAGAAGGAAGGCAGCTCTGCCTACATCTTAATTTTTGCCCAGTGATACTTCTGACCTATAGAACTATACCATAATAAGTTTGTATAATTGGTCATAAATTTGTTGTAATTGATTACAGTACCAATCAGAAACTAATACAATACTCTTCATTCTGCTTTCTCTAATGTCAAAATATTACATAAATACCATACAATTATTACAGCTAAGAAATTAATATTGGTACAATATTGTTAACTTCAATTTAATCCCAATTTCCCTAGTTTTTGCACTAATGTTCTGTTTCTGTTCCATGATCCATTCCTGGATGCTACAGTGCACTTACACATTGTCTTAGTTGGCTCCAATCTGTAAGTCTCTTAGTCATTTGTTTTTATGACCTTGGCACTTTTGAAGAGTACTGGTGAGGCATTTAGTGGAATATATATCAATGTAGATTTATTGATATTTTCTCATGATTAGAGGGAAGTGTGGATTTGGGGAAAGAATACCACAGAGGTGATGCACCCTTCTTATAACATCGTGTCACAGGGCATCATGAAATACTAATTTGTTTTATTATTAGTGATGTTAACTTCAGTTAGTATTGTACCTTCAAGTTTCTCCACTGTAAAGTGACTTTTCATACTCTATTCTTTAGAATCGCTGCAGGTTTTTTTCCCCAAAATCTTCAATAGTGAATATATGCAAAAACTTTAAGAGTCAACAAAACTGATTGTAAATGCCAGATATGCCATTTCCCAGTTTTAAAAAGGTGAAAAAAGTTATTTCATCTCTATGACTTACAGGCTTTCATCAATTAAATTGGGAAAGCGCTCTATCCTATCACTGTCCTGAGGATTACATGAGACAGCACAGCAATTTATCCAGCAAGTATTCATCAAGCACCCACAATTTGGTAGGAGCCATGTGAAATGAAAGGGAAGCTGATGGTAGGTATCAGTGAGAACAAATGATGATACAGACATTGCCCATGCAGTGTTCACAATATGACAGGAAAGATGAATTATTGAATGAGAAGTCATAGTAAAGCATTATGCATGTTATTGTTCAGAAAGTACAGAGTGCTATGAGAATACCTAATATGAAGATCTCTTGTACGCATCAGAAAAGTCACTTACCACGATGCCTGAACATCTGCCCTTAAGGGCAGATGGCTGCACTCCTACCCCTTCAGTTTCCTATGCCTCAATCACTCCCTAATCTCTCAAACTAAAGGGGTCAGATAACAACTAGGTGTTTTTCCTTTTTCGCAGTAGGATTCAGCAGAGCCTTCAAAGTGCTAATGTATGAGAGGACTTACTGAGCAGGAGCCCATTGTGTGTAGTTGTTTTCTAAGTGTACATGACAGTGGAGCCATTTATTGCTTGGTACATGTCACCAGCTTCTTGTTGTACAGAGAGTTTTAGAGAAATACCACTTTAGCATGTTGGTCTCTTCACTACACACTGATTATATGTGATGAAATCTACCTCAAAAACATGTCAATTCTCAGCATGTTCAAATTTTCACAAGCATTTCACAAAGGTATTTTGCCTATGTACATTCCAGATTGGTTCACCTCTAAAGGAGAGATTAACCTTTCCAAGGATTCTTGAGGTGTATTCATCAGTAGGGGAAAGCAGATTTTTCAGTTTTCCACTTGAAATAAAAAAAATTAAAAATAAACATTTGTGTATTGATCACCAACATTTAAAAACAATTATCAAAATTTGTCACATTTGCTTCTTGTATTTCCACTCCTTTTTTTCTATCAAAATTTGCCCACATCTTCATGAATCTCCCTTCCTTTCTCTTTTCTTTATTTGGCTAAAATATTTTCAAATAAATTCCAGACATCATATTACTTCACTTCTATTTTCTTTGGTACATATCCATGAAATATACATATATTTCATTACACAATGACAAACCATTGTCCAGTCTAGTAAAAATCAACAGTAATTAATTGGTGTCATCTACAAAGAAGTGTTTGGGAAGACCGAGTAGTCTCTGCTTTAGAATTAAGTACAAATTTGGCCTCCCGTTGGGACATAGGTTGTGACTTTCTCACTTATCTTCTGTCCATGGAAAATCACTGTTTGAATCCTAACAGTGCCTTAGTAGCCCCTAGACCTATCACAACTTAGGGAAAGAGGAGTTATTCTATAAATGTAGGCAAAACTGGGACAATTTGGGGGGTATATTCTGAATCTACAAGAAAGCTAGAGGTCTCAGAAGGCAGGAACCATTTCTACAATTTGGATGGATAGAGGTCGTTATTATTTCCAAAGGATTCACTTCTTCTTCAGGGACATACCAAAATTGTGATCCATCAAAGCACATACAGAGCAATTCAGTAATGCAAGTTTAAGCTGACTGCAGTGTGACTGAACATAAACCATCTACTTATGTTGCGTTTTGTTCTAAAACACTATGTGTATTCCATCTAGGAGGCAAGCCAAATAAAATGGCCAGTGGAATATTTGGTGGGCTACATAGTGTCACTAGGTTTTAACCTCTATGTAAATCTAGGAAAATCTGAAATCTGCTGTTTTCTTTTCACTAAAGTTATTACACCAACTGTGGTTTTTGCTGTGCCACATCACCATGATCATCATCATCATCATCATCATCATCATCATCTCATCATTATCATCATCATCATTATCATCATCATCATCATCATCATCATCATCATCATCATCATCTATAATGATGGGTATTGAATCTAAGGCCTTGTGCATGGTAGAGAAGCACTTTACCATGGAGCTACACCCTCAGCCCTCTCCAGATGTGGCTTTTAAACTCTGTGGAATTTACTGGGTGACAAGTGGAGAGCTATTGACATCCACATCTTGACCCATGCAGTTTGTCTCTTTGCAGTTTGCTTTTCCATTTGTTATTTCACAATAGTCCACAATTCCATGGGCTAAAGAGGTTGAAAAACTGCTAGTCTGGTGAGCAGTTGTTGGACGTCCAAGAAGAGACAGCTGTCTCTGGCAGTTTTCAATTGGTTCCCTTCACAGAACAGCTGAGAGATGAAGACACAAGTCCTTTTCTTTTTCAGTGGGTCTGGGCTATCTCAGCATGTGGTAGAGCTGTGATAGTCACACCAGCCTTCTGCTACATTGTCTCATCCCAAGACAAGCTGTGGCCGGATGCCCAAGCCAAGGTGGGTATAATGAGGAAACTCAGCTCCTCTACTCTCAGCACAAGGGGAGGATTTGATTACATCTTGCCCAGGTGTGGGCTTCTCATTGGAGCTTGGCCCCATTACCAGTCATCCTATTCTGTGGACAGCTGAATAAGCCTGGTAAACAACGCGCAAAGGGCTTACTGTCTGGGGCAAACAGGAAAATTATGTCTTTCCTTTGCATATAGTGGTCTTTACCTTAACAAAGCAACTCTACACAATTAGTGAGACTTACCAAAGTGTCCTGGGTGTATTTTGCTAACGGATTCCATTTAAGGAGCTAGAAGCTAATGATCTGAAGTACAGACTACAATCACAGCAGCTCTAATAAGCTGAAATCACAAGGAGAATAAGCATTGAGTATCTGCCTGGTGGGAGAGTGATTGAACCTGGAAATTCATCAACAGGTTCCACTCAGTGTCCTCAAACTGTTTCACACAGATGCTCTAGAATCAAGAGGACACATGAGACTTTGCTCTTCTTGTATATTAATGTAGCCATTAAAAAATTGTCTAACTCCCAATGTGGACTTCCCTGGGTCCAGGCTGGAGGTATCCAGTGTAGCCTGGACAGAATTAAGAAAAGAATTGTGAGGTCAGTGGTAAAGAAAAGACTGTATACAATTGGATGCTGGGGACAAAGTGCCAGGGAGGTTGGGAACAGCAGACTTTTGAAGTGGCCTGGCACACAGGCCTTGTTAAGCTGTTGTCAAAGGTAGATAAGGGGAATGTTGAGAACGTCAAATCTCAGAAAGGTATGCGGTTGGCAATGGCCCATGACAGAAGGCCTTGTGTACTGGGGAAAGAGCAAGACTTTAGGGCAGGCTGAATTTTCAATCAAATCCTAATTCATCTGAGGTAATCCTGTAATGTTCTCAGCCTCTGCTTTTATCTTGTGAAGGAGAACCAGTACATATGCTTCCAACCAACCTCAGATCAAAAATATTCAGAAAAGAATTGCACTCATACCAAATATGTACAGACTTTTTTTGTCCTTATTACCTAAAAAATAAAGTATAACAACTATGTAGAATTTACACCACATTTGGTATTTTAAGTCATCTACAAGAACAGTAGCCTGAAGCCATACCTCTGTGGCATCCAATCCTGTCAAATCTCGGAAACCAAGCAGGGTCGGGCCTGGTTAGTACTTGGATGGGAGACTTCCTGGGAACACCAGGTGCTGTAGGCTTGGAAGAAGGACCTGGCAACCCACTCCCAAAAGACAATCAGCCCTAAGAAAAGCAGAGAAGCATTAACAGTAGTGTTTTGCCTATTGTATGTAGGGTCACTATGAGTCGGACACCAACTCAATGGCATCTAACAACAACAACAGCAACACAAATGATTTAAAATATATGAGAAGATGCACATATGATAAATGTAAATATAATGCCATTTTGTTCAAGGGACTTGAACTTGACCATCCACAGATTTTGGTATCCACAGAGGTTCTGGAACAAATACAGATACCAAAGGACAGCAATAATATCCACCTCATGATTGTTTTGCCAAGTAAATTTAATAATGTTAAGAAGAAACAGTAACCTCGTAGTGCTTGGTGCACAGACACACTGAGGTGCAGGTGACTGCTCTGGTCTTTGTCATGGCTGCTGTAGTGCCTCCTCTGGTGGCTTTACCAAACATTACTCAAAAAATGGAGCTTCTTTTTCAGCACTCTGTATTCTTTCTCTTTACAAGGGAAGAGATGCATCTTCTAACTCCATTCCAGGTTTTTTCTGGAGGGAGCCACAGGTTGGATATTCTAACTTTTTAGCTAGACATATTGTAAGTATTATGAGCCACACTTTCTAAGGCAGTGTCTTTGTGATGGGAATATATTTAGGATGAACTAGTAACAATCTTACCTGTATATTTAGGAAGGTGTCTTTGAGAACTGACACTTCAGGAGAATTATGTGCCAATTTTTGCAGTATGTGTACATTTTCTTATTTAATTCTCTTATCACCTAAAAGAAGTTATGACTACATACTCCTTTTGTGGAAAAGGAGACTGAAGTGACTTATTCACATACACAGTAGTTGCCATCAGGTATTCACAGATACTGGAAATCTTTTGTACTCCCTCCACAGTTTGACAATTACCTGTTTTGTAAATCCTGCCTTTCCAACAAAAGTCTTAACCCAACCACCCCCTCACCTTGCTGCCCAGGGTGCAGGCATCTGACTTAGATTCTACCAGATAGATGTGAGCCAAGGGGAGACCACCAGGATCTGGGATACCCACTTTGCAGCAGGAGTGATGTCTGAGACAATATGGTTGTGGGCTCCTGCAGAAGCAGCTTCCCTACAAGAACTAGTGTGGTTATGGACAGTGTTGCTGAGAGCTCAGCCCAAGACCTATTACCTCTACTTCCCCAATGAAGTTTTCTAAGCTCCCTGAAAAACTGCCCACTGTTTACAACCCACCTGGGAATCTGGAATGGCTTCTGGTCTTTCTCTCTCTAGAGTTCACTGCAGATGAAAAGACTCATTGATAGCAACCAGTGTCTCTTGCTACTCCTTGTGGCATCTTCTTTGCCTATTCAGTTTGGGCAGAGTCCAACCCTCTGGCCAGTGTCACTTCCCTGCCTGGTGAATGGCAGAGTTTTGTCCTGAGAATCCCAGGCAATGCCTACTGTCCCTTTTCTGAGCAATCAGGTAGCTATATTTATAAAACCCTAAAGTGACATTAGGATTCAAGGCGAAAAGAGTAGTAGTTTGTATCCCATTGGGATATCTTACCACGGGAGCATGGAGTCACATCAACTACTCTGACCTTTCTCTACAAGACTGAAAGAAAATATAGCAGCTTCCTCTATCCCAGGATAATGTCCCAAGAACATCAGTGGGTGACTGAAACCACAAATAGTATTGAACCATTTATAAGTAACTGAAATGGGAGAAGGGCCTGGAAATCCACTCCCAAGGCAATCCCGAAGCACTCAGCCATTGAAAACCCTATGAGGGTCACTATGAGTCGGATACCGACTCGACGGCACCTAACAACAAGTAACTGAAGGTGGGTAGCATATAGTGTGGAGACGTTGGACAAAAGGGTCATTCATGTCTAGAATGGAGTAGTATGTAATTTTATGACACTACTGAGATTGGCTTATAATTTAAAACTTATGAATTGTTTATTTCTGGAATTTTTTACTTACTAATTTTGGGCCATAGTTAAATTTGGGTATCTGGAACTTCTAATAAAGAGAAATAATGCAGGACATTTTGCAATTCACTAGCTGCTCTGATACCTGCCTCATCATCTGCTTTGGGACCAGCCACAGATGTAAATTAAGGGGAAACTTTTGCAGCAATGTCTCAAGTGAGGCCTTAGTGATAAGCTGGTTGACTTTTTTGGCTGTTTGAACTTTTTAGTGCCTGTTTGTTGGCATCTCATTAGCTCTTGACTGTATCTACCTTGTTAACAGAATATTTATTGATTGGGAAAAAACCCATGTTCCCATTTTCTTTACAATCTTTCAATTTGTATAGGTACCCAACTTAATATTCTTCCTCCTGAAGATGTCCACCAAGTTTTCCTGCCACTTAGACAAATGACAAAAATAAAGAAATATAAACCATGTGCAAAATAGAGAAAACCAGATCTTTCTTTAACTAATTTCCTAAAACTTTTCCAATCTATCTATCATTTTAAGCCTGTTCAGAATTCTACTTATTGTATCAATTTTCATATTTTATGGTCCCATGGGAAATTATTCTTTCCATTGAATTTTTTGATGGCATTATTTTATAAGTGTGCAGGGTATTCATTTATAACTTAAAACAGTATTTTGTATATAGCTGACTACTTCTCCTTTCTTTCTAATTTTGTTGATTTATGCCTTTTGTCTTTTGCTTTGATTAGTTTCTTCATGACTTTGTCTCTTTTATTACTATTTCCAGAGAACCAGGTTTTAGATTTATTAATTTTGCCATTTTCTATTTGTTTATGCCTATTATTGTTTATGTTATTACTCTGTGCTACTTTCTTTGTTTTTTCCTAATATTTTTAAGTGTAATGCCTATCACCATTATTTTGCTTTTATGCTTTTATGCTGTGGAATCATCTAATGCTCTAATTTAATGAATAAGTTCAGCATGCCAGGATCTCGTAAGTTTTACTATTTGAAAAATTATTTAATTATCTTATAACTTTATAGTTAACTATTTGCCTAAATATATTTTATGTTGTTATAACAAAATGTCAGAGACCGGATAATTTACAAAGAACAGAGGTTTATTTAGGTCACAGTTTGGTGTCCAAGAACATGGTGCTGGCTTCTGCCCAGTACCTGGTAAGTGCCTCATGTTGCATCATAGCATGGTGAGGGCATCACAGAGTGAGACAGAGCAAGTGTGCTAGCTCAGGCCTCTCTTCCCCTTGTATAACCATTAGTGCTATCATGGAGGCCCTAGTCCCATGACCAAAGGCCTCACCTCCAAATATTCTCAGTATATGAATTAGGGGATTAATTATATAACACATAAACTGTTGGGGGACACATTTAAACCCCAGTACTCTTTTCTGCATTCCTTTCCTCACACAGATTATGCAGTGCAGTGTGAAAGTAAAAAGTGTGGCTTTATCATAAGATTGGCTGGATAGAATCCCAATTTCTGTGTTATCCAACATGTGACTTTTAGGGATATGTGGTAAAGACTGGGTGGAGATGCCAGGGAATGATTTTGTTTAAACCATTCTATATGCGTTTATTGTAAAATTGCTTTAGGCATACTCAAGAATCTTTAAATATTTGGGATAGTGGAGGGTATTGCCTAAAAATGCAGGAGTCTCAAAATGATGTAGCAGCTGCAGCCATTACACATTTAGTACTATGTTACCATAGTACTGCTGTTTTTTTTTTTCTGTTGTTTCTCTCCCTCTCTCTGTCTTTCTTTCTCTGTCTTTCTCTCTCCCTCCTCTCCCTTTTTCTTTATTTATTTCTTTTTGACAGGCTTTCACTATGTAGCCCAGGCTGGCTTCAATTCTTTGTGATTTGTATTAGTTCAAATATCTTCCTTTATTCATCTTTATGGAGTAAAACCTTCTCCTACCTATTCAATCTCCTCCCTCTGCACATGACATACATTATTTATCTCATAAACCATCTCACATTTTCTTAACTTTTTTCTTTCTTCTAGTGTACCTTTTGTTGTGTATACCATATTTTTAAATTTACCTTTATTTTAGTAAAGACCAGAGCATAAATATTCTTGTTTATGGCATTTAAGGGGATTGTTTGAAGACATTAATGAACATTCTTATGTTATCATTCAGGTGTGGTGAAATGTGTTGTTATTAGGTGCCATCACATCGGTATCCGGTGACCCTACATACAAGAGGTGAAACACTATTGCCAGTGTTTCTCTGCTGTCCATAGGGTTTTCAATGGCAGATTGATTTTTGGGAGTGGGTTGCCAGGTCAGTCTCCCAGGCCTATAGCACCTGGTGTTCCTAGGCAGTCTCCCATCCAAGTACTAGCCAGGGCTAACCCTGCTTAGCTTCCGAGATCTGACTGGATCAGATGCCTCAGGGCTACAGCTGCAGGCGGGGTGAAATGTAGTAATCTTAAATCCCCTTTTATTGAATATGAGGACTTATTTTTTAGGTTGTTTCTGTAACTTCTTGTCCTTTCTCATTCTCTCATTCTTTATTAATTTATCCAATAACTTAAATTATTCAATATTTTCTTGCATGATATGTGTTGTTTCAAGATTAGTATAGTTTTTTTGTTTTGTTTTTTTTCAGTACTTGGGGATGAACCCAGGGCCTTGCACTTGCATACTTTGCAAATGCTGTACCACTGAGCTGGACCCCCAGTCTATTTTTTTTTTACTTTTTGAGACAGAGTCTTGTGCAAACTGCCTCTGTTCTTAAACTTGCTGCCTCTCCTCCCGAGAATCTGGGATTACAGGCGTGTGCCACTGCACCCAGCTAGTATAGTTATATTTATTAGCAAAACCCCTTGACCTTTGCTTATATTCATCCTGCTTTTTTTCTCTATTAGACAGTTTCTTCTCTTGGTTATCAAAATACCTTCCAAGGCTACATTGCTTTAATTCAGCCCTTAGCTTTCTGAGTATTTAGCTGACATAGTTCTAAGGTTTTATATGGAAATTTGTCTCTACAATTTTACTTATCAACTCTAGTTTGACAGTAATGTAGACACTGTAGGTCACATATTTTTCTTTTTAAGTTTTTTGAAAATTAAATTAGATCAGTTGTAAAGTTTTGTGTCCTTCCTATGATGGTAAATTTTACTTGTAAACTTGGCTGGGCCTATAGGGCACTCAGATATCTGGTGAAACATTATTTCTGGGTTTGTCTGTGTGGGTGTTTCCGGAAGAGATTAGTGTTTGAAAGTAGATGGTCCTCTTCAAGATGGGGGCATTCTCCATTTCACTGAGAGCTTGATTAGAACAAAAAGGCAGAGCAAAGTTAGACACTTGAGCTATGACATTTGTCTTCTGTTTTTGACATGCATGACTCTCAACTCCAGACTGGAATCCACATCTTCAGACCATCAGCTCTCCACCTGTTGGGCTTGAAATTATCATTGGTTTTTCTGGGCCTTCAACTTGCAGAGATCATGGGATCACTCAGCCTCCATAATTGTGTGAGCCAAGTGTTGCTGTTGTTAGGTGCCCTCAAGTGAAGTCCAATTAATAGAGACCCTATGCACAACAGAACAAAACACTATCCAACACTGACATGCACATGATCTTTTTGTTTGAGGTCATTGCTACATCCACTGGGTTTCTTCTCATTTTGAGTCATGCCACATCAGCAAAAGGAGGTCCCAAGGGCTTTACTCCATTCTTGTTATTGAGGTTGACTCTACTTTGAGGAGATAACTCTTCCCCAGTTGCCTTTTAAATGCTTTTCAGCCTGGGGGAGCTCTGACATTATATTTGACAATCTGCCATTCATAGGGTTTTCAATGGCAAATTTTGGGGGGAGTGGGCTGCCATGTCCTTTCCCCTAGTTTATTTTAGTCTGGAAGTTCAATTGAAACCTGTCTACCATGGGTGGCCCTCCTAGTATCTGAAATTCCAACAGCATAGCTTTCCAAATCACAGCAACATGCAAGCCCCACAGCATGACAAGCTGATAGATGTGGGGGATGAGCCAATTATTTATAATAAATCTCTCTCATACACACATATGCACATGTGTACATTGTATTTGGGCTAGGCTTTAGCTCAGTTGGTAGAGTGCTGCTCTGCACTCTCTGAGGACCCAGGTTAGATCCCCAGCACTGCAAAAAATGGGAGAAGGACATGGCAATTTACTCCCAAAGCAATCCTGAAACAATCAGCCATTGAAAACGCTATGAGGCTCACTATGACTATGAGTGGGACTCACCTCAATGACACCTAACAATAAGAACATATTATATTTGTTCTGGTTTTCTGGAGAACCCTGACTAATACACTCTTGTTCATGTTGATTATAAAAAGTTGCATTTTTATTACTGGAAAGCTGTTAGGAGACCTGTGATATCAGGTCAAAGTGTTATCTTTTCACAAGATTGAACTTGATTAGGGGGCTGTTCCTGGTGATTCTGGCCAGTCCTTTGAAGTTACTGTACTTGTAACATGGGAGGAAAGCTGATGTGATTTTCTGTAAGCCCTTCTGCTTGGAAGTCATGACTGCTAGGGTTTTATTTCTTATGAAGGAATAAGGAAAAAACTTTTCTTTCATGTCTCCCCAATAGTTTCATGATTGGAGGATATCTGTGACCCATTTAATTATTTTATTTTGTTCTCATAATTTTATTTTGTTTTGTTTCCCCCCAAGAATATGCTAAAAAGATTTATATCATATTCCATCCATTCACCCTCCCTAAGCCTAATCCTTGGGTCTCTGGAGGATGCCAACAGAGACTTTCTTGCAAATCATTGGCAATCCTTCTGCCATCTCCTTCTATCAGAAAGTGATCCTCAGTTTGGGGCTCTGGGTCTTTCAAATAAGGCATCCACTTTCAGATAAAGGCAGAAGCACTGCATTTATATTTGCAATTACTGGACACTAAAGCAAGTGGGAAGAAGAGAGTTGTACCCTCTCCCTGGTCTGTCCCAGGGGAAGCTATCTGGATGTGGCCTGTCCATTAAGCCCTCTCCAGTGGTCTGTAGCTCTGATGGGTAGCTCTGGGAAGCTCAGTGAACCACAAAGGCCTATGATCTATTCTCTGTTACATGCCTGAACCCTTGTGTTCTTATCATTGCCCTAGCTGGGTGTGACACACCCTGAATTCAGAAGCACTGCCCTCTTCATAAGGATGCAACATTCTCTTTTATTACTTCCCTGGTGACTCTCACCTTTCCTGAACATACCCATGATCCACTGCCTAAGGTCTCCTGAGAACTATCAAAGAGACTCTAATCCTCTTTATTTTACTTGCCCCAAACACACTAAGAAGTTTGTTTGAATCTCTGATTGAGCTGCATCAAAGGGCTTCCTTGTTTTTATGTTTTTTCCAGATGTGAATGGCCAAGCCTTATTCTTGTGTCTTCTTTGTCTAGGCAGATCTGCTCTCTCCTTTCTCTTTCCATCCTGTTTTATTTATTTATTTATTTATTTTTTGTGGTACTGGGGATTGAACCCAGGGCCTCATACTTGCATGCTTTGCAAGTGCTGGAACACTGAACTCCACCCTCAGCCCATTCTTTTTTTTTGTTTTTTTAGTTTTTGAGACAGGGTCTCACTAAGTTATGCAGACTGCATCTGGTCTTGAGCTTGTGATCCTCCTGCCTCCACCTCCTGAACCGCTGGGATTACAGGTGTGTGCCACTGCACCCGACTGTTTCCATTCTTTTCATGCTGCTGACAGGGGCTCCCCGATAACACCTTGGCATTCTGTGGTGACTTCTCTGCCCTATTGAAAGTGTATTTTCTTTGTCTCTTGCAATTTTTATTTCCTCTAAATTAAACCAGTGATGTCATTTTTAACCTTCCACCTGTATGCTACACCTCAGTGGTCTATTCTGAAACCAACAGCTAGAATGATACTTTGAAAATACAGTTGTCTCTGGTATCCACAGGGAATTAGTTCCAGAACTTCCTATGGATACCAAAATCTGCAATTACCAAGTCCCTTGCATAAAATGCATAGTATGTACATACAACCCCCACACATCCTACTGTATACTTTAAATCATCTCTGGATACATAATACAATGTAAAAGCCGTATAAATAGTTGCTATACTATATTGTTTAGAGAGTAATGGCAAGAAAAGATCTGTTCATGTTCATTGGAGATGAAATTTTTTCCCAATATTTTGAACTGTGTTTGGTTCAGTACATTAAGTAGGGACCTGTGGATGCAGAAGGCTGAGCATATGTCTTCTCAAACTCTCAAATGGCTCCCCATCATAAACCCCAATTCTGCCCATGTCTTTGAAACATCTGTCTCCCTGCATCATTTGGTCTTTACCCCTCATCATCCCTTGCTTGGTATAGTGTGATGTGTTGCTCAGATTTCCTTTCAGGAATGCAAGAGCTGACCTGCAGCTGCCAGCCCCTGTGGACACTGCCCACTGATGGAGAAAGCTCCTTTTCCCAAGGTTCCCCTTTCCTGAGGCAACCTGCTTCCCATGACTGGTGGATGGATGGGCAGGGAGTCTTGCTTTCTTTCCTTAGCAGGACAGTGCTAAAGGGCCATATCAATTTGAGGGCTCCTTGAGGGTTTGGACAAGTCCTCTGTTGAGGATTCTTTATCATGGTCCAATTTCTCCTTTTCTCCAGGCTTGCTCCTTTCCCTTCCCCTTCCTAAGTACTGGGAGTACTCCTAAGCAAACTTCCTGCATAGCAACTTAAGTCTCTGAGTCTGCTTCTTAGGGATCTAAAAATCTTTACCATTTGGTCACTTCTCTCAAGCTCTTAAGTTCCCTTGGATGGCTGGAAGAATGTCCAGCATACGGGACTCCAGGGCCTTTGCATGTGTTCCGTTTTCTGACTTCTTGCTTTTCCCTTTGCATATCAAGATAAACGGCTTCCTCACTTCAGGCCTCTGGTCAAATGTTCCCCCAGCAAGTAGGACTTTATGGCCTCCTTATTAAAATAAAAGCTCTTTTCTCTTTAATTTATGTTCCACCACTGCTTATGACCATCTGACACAAATATTTTCGTGTTTATTATGTCTTCCCCTACCTGTGCAGATGCTGTATGGGAATATTTTGTTTGTTACTCTTTCCCCAGTGTCTGACACAGAGTAAAAGCCAGATAAATATTTGTAGAAACAATGAATAATGAGTGCTTTCAGTCTGCAAACACTATCTCTTTCCTTGTTTCTTTCTCTTTGAGTGTAGTAGGATGGCTGCTCAAGTAGATCCTCAAGTAGAGAAAACTATTCTACAGAATGTTGTTGACTAGCTGATTTTGTGTATGTATGTGTCTGTGGGGGAGTTGGGTAGCATTCTTGGAAGGGTGCTTGGACATGTCCCATTTTCCTGAGAGAGGAATAATCTTACTTGTTTATTTCTTTTAAAAACTTTTTTTTCTGCTATATTTGAGCTGTTAAATTTCAAAGCATTGGACACTGACCTCTGTGTCTACAGCCCTTTTGCCTTTAAAGTTATAACAGTCTATTGTGTATGAATTTCAAGGGAAGGTGCTCAGCTGTCATTCATGGTAAGCAGCAGCCCTTAGTTTGGCCTTGGCCTTGGCCTTGGCCCACCTCACTTTGGAAGACCAGTTAGCTACTGGTGAGCTGCCCTGATTCACTTGGACTCCAAATTCATACTTGCTGTACTTCTCTAATGTTCCAAAATCTTCCTTCTTTAGAAAAATGAACACAGAGCCCTTATGACAAACTATTTCAATTAAGAGCAATGGGAATGAGTAAAGTCCTAAACTTATCCTTGTTTTGGGCTTGACAATATTTTGGTTTGTTTGTTTCTCCACAAAGGCATATAAAACCAGAACATTTCTTTCCCACTGTGAGTGGGTTTGAAGAAAGCTATTCAGTCATGAATCTAGTATCGGGAAGATCTTGATTGTGAAAGGCTGTTTGTGGACCCCATCAGAAGTGCCCAGGTAAATGAGCAATGACTGATTCAATTAACTGATAGAAATCTATTAGCACAGATCCAAACCATCTTGTTTGAACACAGCATGTTGTACAAGTAACCAGCTACCAGAGTGGCTGCTCTTCCTCACAGAGAAGGATGTGGAGCCTGTGTGCACCTCAGTCCAGAAGGTGGCGACATACACATTTAAGGGACAATTGATTTTTTTTTTTTTTTATTTTCTATTTCTTTTTTTTTTTTATTAGAAATTTTTAATGTACATCATAATGTGATTCATTTTGACATGCTTTTCGTTGTGACAATTTTCATATATGCAATTTGATAAGCATTATTCATATAGGTTACCCCTTACCCTCCTCTATGTTTCCCCCCTCCCCCCTTCCTATCTAAGTTTCCCATCCAAGTCTTCTTTATCTTTTACTATATAGT
>VMDO01007204.1:73156-93197 GCA_007922755.1 Pedetes capensis | reverse complement strand
TAAAGAAAAAAAATAATGTTGTATTTTAGATGAGAGGCTTACATTAGGTTTATTCTTTTGGTCAGCAAAATTAACTGAGTGTTTACTCTGTAACAAGACTTTTAAATTCAGATAAAATATGTTCTCTTTCAGGGAGCCTCTAGCAACAACAACATAGTCTGTTGATAAGGCTCATCAACCAATAGAATTAAGAATAACATTGCTTTGCTTCTGTAAAATCAGAACACAAGTTTTTATGTCTTATTGAGAGATACCAGCTCTTCCATTTGTTGTCCCAATGCATTGTAAACTACTTCTAATTAGATTTGAAGAGCTGAGGATTGCTTAGAGACATGGCTAAACCATAGGCAGAAATGAGGATGTGCTGTCACAGTTTTAATCTGTTAAAATATAGGAAAGCAATATAAGATTTGTATAAAAATATTACAGACAGTAGTTTTTCACTGATACCCATTTTAGACAAGCTGTGTGTGTGTGTGTGTGTGTGTGTGTGTGTGTGTGCGTGTGTGTGCGTGTAGTATTTATACCAAATATTCCTTTCTGTGTTGCCTTCTTTCATGCCCTAGAAATGAAGAGGAAAAAACAAGTTTGTGGTAGAATTTGAAGCAGCAGCAGGTTTGCTGTTGGTTTCACCTAAATGTTAAATGTTTGATTATACATGCAGCAGGAATTATGTTGTAAAATACATTTAAAAATAGCAATGATTTGAGATTTTGGTTTCTTGTGTTTTTTGTTTTTATGAGACAGGGTCTCATTATGTAGCCCATACTCAAACTTGTGATCCTTCTGTCTCTTGCCTCCTGAATGCTGGCATTATAGATGAGAGCCACTGTGCTCAGTTTTCATGTGTCTTTTTTTTTATTATTCATACAAAACTAATGGGCAGAAAAACAGTACTTCCTTCTCTGTTTATGTAGCTCTTATCATCTGCATGTTCATTTCATCTCCAGTAGTTCTATTAAGCATTAATAAATATTTGAAATTTTTCGAACAGATCATTATAAACCTGCAATTTCTCATCGAGATTTAAATAGCAGAAATGTCTTGGTGAAAAATGATGGAACCTGTGTTATTAGTGACTTTGGGTTGTCTATGAGGCTGACTGGAAATAGACTGGTACGCCCAGGAGAAGAAGATAATGCAGCCATAAGTGAGGTGAGCATATGCAGAAAGGTCTACTGACATGCTTTGGGATCATAATGTTCAGAATGATTTACCATCACTATTACCAATTATAGAATATTGGGGCTTACAAAATTATGAAATACCAAATACATTGCATAAAAGCACTTGTAAAGTTTATCCGTGCATTTTGAAAATCACTGTCATTCCAACTTATTTTGACAAATATTAGGAAGAAGTATGTGGGAATTTATTTTATTATTATTTGTTTTCTTATTTTTATAGTTTTGGAGTTTTGGTTTTTTTTGTTTTGTTTTGTTTTTAAACAGAGTCTCACTATATAGCCCAGTCTGGCTTTGAACTCAGTATCCTCCTGCCTTAGTCTCTTTAGTGCTGAGATTATAGGTGTATACCACCACACCTTGCCAGGAATTGGTTTCTGAAGAAAGTGCAGAATTACCAAATTTGAGATGGGACAGTCCACTATCTGACAATCACCATTACAATGTCAAACATATCTTTCCTGACCTTTTTCTGTTTCCATATGCACATGTCTATATATACGTACCTTTTTGTAAACTGAAACAAATTATGTACATGTTGTTTTATAGTTTTCTCACTATGTTTTATAGATCTTTTAAGTTAATATACATAAGAACGTCTAATACATTTCTTTTTCTTCTTTTCTTTCTTTCTTTTTTTTTTTTTTTTTTTTTTTTTTTTTTTTTTTTTTTTTTTTTTTTTTTTTTTTTTTTTTTTTTTTTTTTTTTTTTTTTTTTTTTTTTTTTTTTTTTTTTTTTTTTTTTTTTTTTTTTTTTTTGTGGTACTTGTGTGTTCAACCCAAGGCCTCACACGTACTTTACAAGGGCTTTGAGTCAGGGTCTTGGTAAGTTACACAGACTCCCTCTGGCCTTGAACTCAAGATCCTCCTGCCTCCACTTCTTGAGTTGCTGGGATTGTAGCACTTGTTAGCTCGTTCTTTTTTATTGATGAATAATATTTACTAAGATGGATTTATCACTGTTGAATTATTAAGGAAGGGTATTTTAGAGAGAAAAAATAAGGTGTATGAAGGTACAACGACATGCTTAGGGTCAAATAATTATATATTAATAATACATGAATAGTACATATATTCATACATTAATAAGGATGAACTGTTGAGCCAGTTGCTGCGGTGCACACCTGTAATCCCAGTGACTGGGGAGGCTAAGGCAGAAGGATCACAGATTTGAGACCTGAAGCAGCCTACACAACTTAGTGAGACCCTGTCTCAAAACAGAAATTAAAAAAGGAAGCACAAGGTGGCTCACGCCTATAATCCCAGCAACTCAGGAGGCAGAGGCAGATGGATCAGAAGTACAAGACCAGTGACAGCCTGCATAACTTAGTGAGGTCCTGTCTCAATATAAAAAATGGGCTGGAGGTGCAGCCTAGTGGTAGACCACTTACTTGCAAAGTATGTGCGATGCCTGGGTTCAAAGCCCAAGTACCACAAAAATAAATAAATAGAAATTAATTAATCAATTGATTAATTAGGTGCTAGAGGTGTAGTTCAATAGTGGAATGCTTGTTTAGCATCCATGAGGCCCTAAGTTACCCCCAATACTGCAAATAGTAATAATAACAATAATATTTATCATTAACGTGACTAAAATTTACATTTGACTTTTGGTCTACTTTCTACCTTTCACAATATGTGATATTCTAGTTTGTGAAAAATATTGCTCTAATTTATCAGGTTGGCACAATTAGATATATGGCACCAGAAGTGCTAGAAGGAGCTGTGAACCTAAGGGACTGTGAATCAGCCTTGAAACAAGTAGACATGTATGCACTTGGACTCATCTATTGGGAAATATTTATGAGATGTACAGACCTCTTCCCAGGTAAGTACTGCTGTCAAAAGTTGATATACATTTTGAAATAATACAGTCCATTTTGAAGTAATACAGTCCTATCTTCTTCCTCACTTACATTAAATAACTCAATTTTTATGCAGTAATCTTTTTACTTGCATTTAAACCTTTAATTCATTGCCACCTATTGTTCAGAAACATTATTAGCAGACAGGTGTAAATCAGGAAAGTGTTTGTTATAAAGGATTTCACCTGATTACATCAGTTAATTGTCAGTAAAAACTTACCTGTTTAGTTTGATCTCTGATTGCTTTAGCAGTCATCATTTTCCTAATGTGCCCTCTGAACATTTGAGACAAGCACATTTATGTTTATGTTTAAAGTTTATTTATCTAATTAATTTATTTTTGCAGTACCGGTAGTTGAACCTAGGGCTTTCTGCATGCTAGGCAAGTACTCCACCACTGAGCTGGACCCCAGCCCCTTATTTATTTTATTTTATTTTATTGATTGATTGATTTATTTTTACAGTACTGGTATTGAACCCAGGGCCTCGCACATACTTTGCAAATGTTCCACCACTGAGCTACACCCTTAGGCCCTTTTTTATCTTGAGACAAGGTCTTGCTAAGTTGTACAGGCTGCCCCTGGCCTTGAATTTGCGATCCTCCTACCTCTGCTTCCCAAGTCACTGGGATTACAGGCTGTATCACTGCACCCACCTCCCTTTTTTATTTTTTGAGACAAGTTCTCACTGAATTGCCCAAGCTGCCTCGAACCTGAAATCCTCCTGTCTCAACCTCTCAAGTTATTAGGATTATAGATTTGGGCTACAGTGCCCAACTGCATTTATGTTTCTTGAATTAACTCTATAAAGAAGTTGAAGCAATGAATTATTTGTGAACACTGTTTCCTTTTCCTTTTCTCATTTTCTCTGTCTTTCCCCCACCCTCCTTACCTTCCTGCTTCTCTTCCTTCCTTTTTCCTCCCTACCTTGCTCTCTTTTTTTCCTTTCTCTTCTCCTCTTCCCTTCCTCTCCTTCCTTTCAGTGAAGAAAAAAAAAAAAATTCTCTTTTAATGTGATGGTTTGTTTTAGGCTTACTTAAAATAGTCAAATATATAATTTTTCTCCCCTTGTTGGGATTACATCACAATTATTATTGTATAAAAACTTCACCAATTTATACATTACACTTTTTTTACATAGGGTACAAAAAGATTTGATAAAAAATGTGGTCTATTAATTACTTTTGTATAACTGTGATTAAAATACCTGACAGAACCAGTTAAGAGAGGAAAGATTTATATTGGCTTATGTTTCAGAGGTGTCAATCCTTCATGGTGGTGAGGACATGGCAGAGCAGAGCAGTTCGTATTATGACTTCCAACAAGCAGAGACAGAATACAGGAAGGGTCCAGGGCAAGATACAGTCCCCAAGGATTCATTACCTCACAATAATGCCGTTGTATCACGAACCTATCAAGGGAAGAATTAATCTATTCATTGGTTCAGAGCACTCGTGATCTGATTGTTTCTGGAAATGCCATCACAAGCACCCCCAATGTGCTTTATTAATCTCCAAGGCATTTCTCAATCCAATCAAATTGACGATTAAGGTTGGCAGGTGATGTGGCACACACTTGTAATCCCAGTGACTCAGGAGGCTGAGGCAAGAGGATCAAAAGTTCAAGGCCAAAGACAGCCTGTGCAATTTAGCAAGACCCTGTCTCAGAATAAAAAGTTTAAAAAGGGTCAGGGGTGCAGTTCAGTGATAGAGCACTTGCCTAGCATATATCAGGCCCTGGGTTCACCCTCCAGGACTGAAAAAGAAAAAAAAAAATCACATGTTGGCACTATCTTACAGGAATAACTTCATTAAAAGAATATAGAAAGCCGGGTACAGTGGCCCACACCTGTAATCCCAACAATTTGAGAGGCAGAGGCAGGAGGATCGCACGTTTAAGACCAGAGGTAGTCTGCATAATTTAGCAAGACCCTGTCTCAAAAAAGTAAAAAAAAAAAAAAAAAAAAAAAAAAAAAAAAAAAAAAAAAAAAAAAAAAAAAAAAAAAAAAAAAAAAAAAAGGAAAGAAAGAAAAAGAAAAAAGGGCTGAGGGTGCAGCTCAGTGGAACAGTACTTGCGGAGCAAGAAAGCGCAAGGCCCTGGATTCAATCCAAGTACCACCAAAAAAAAAAAAAAAAAGAATACAAAAAGCAGGCTGGTAGTGTAGCTCAGTGGTAGAGCACTTGCCTAGCATGGGCAAGGCCCTGGGTTCAATCTTCAGCATTGCAAGGAAATAAAAAAACAAAAACTTCTCCCAGATATAATGGTATATACCTGTAATCCATACACTTGAGAGGACTCACAAGTTTGCGACCTGGGCTACAAAGTGAAACCCTTTCTCAAAAATAAATAAATAAATAAAATTGTAGAAACAGGAACTAGTATTGAACAAATTGATGAAATAGAGATGTTTAATAAAAACAGATTAATAATGGGGTTGAATTTTTTTTGCTTTAAAGTCATTAAGCATTAAACATTAGTTTATAATTCTAAAGCATAAGGAAATGAACTAATGATTATTGAGATTACCTGTTAATGTTAGGTGCCATCTAGTCAGTATCCAACTCATAGCGACCCCATGTACAGCAGGTGAAACAGTATTATTAGTGCCTCTCTGCTATTTGTAGGGTTTTCAGTGGCTCACTGCCTTTTGGGAGTGGGTTACTGGGTCCTTCTCCCAAGTCTACAGCATCTAGTGTTCCCAGGCAGTCTCCCATCTAAGTACTAACTAGGCCCAACCCTGCTTAGCTTCAGAGATCCCACAGGATTGGACGCCACAGTGGTATAGCTGCAGGCCTTGAGATTACCTAGGTTACGTTAATCAGTTATTATTTAGAAGTATATATTCTAGTCAATTATAAGTTCAGAGACTCACTGGAGGCACTTTTCTGAAAATAGCAATAACTGTCATAATAGCACAAGTATTCCATTGTTAGAATGTTACCATGGGTTTTTTCTTTTGGGTTTCTGTTTTTGTTTTTTTTGACATTATAATCTAGAATTTTAGTTTTAGAAGAATGTCTAATTAAAATGATGCTTTCATCAGCATTAGTACACTAATGTCATCAGTAACATAGTTTTAAAACTACTGTATTCAAAGGATTACTGTTGCTTATGGCCTAATAAATTATATAATGCAATATCAGGAGTTGGGAGTAGCTCAGTGGTAGAATACTTGCCTAGCATGTGCAAGGCCTTGGATTCAGTCCTCAATACAAAGGGGGGTTGGGGGTAGGGCAATATCAGTTGTTTGAATAGGGAAAGGCAAATTAAGTCTTCTTTATAGAAGATTATTTTAACAGATATGTAAGATGAATTAAAATAGAAAAAAATTAAAAAAGGCTAAAATTGAAAATGATATAGAGAGTAATTATTTAATGAATAGAATTTCTGTTTAAGAAAAAAGTGGAAAAATATTCTAAGATAGGTGATAGTGATTATGGTTGCTCAACAGTATGAGTATACTTAATGCCACAGAGCTGTACCCTCAAAAAAAGTTAAAATGCAAAATTTTATGTGTATTTTACCACACTAAATAAAAAGCCATAAAAAGAGAATTACATTAAAAGACCAAATTACATGTCAGAAGAGACACTGGAACTTGCCCTTGAATGTCAAGCAGCTAAAGTAAAAGGAAGTCAGGATAAAGTTAAGGATCTAAACAGAAGATTTCAAAAGGCAGCTCAAGAAGACAAAAACAAATATTATAATGACATGTGCAAAGAGCTGGAGGCAGAAAACCAAAAGGAAAGAACACGCTCTGTGTTTCTTAAGCTTAAGGAAGTGAAGAAAAAATTCAAGCCTCAAGTGGCAATAGAGAAAGATTCTACAGGGAAAATATTAAGTGATGCAGGAAACATCAAAAGAAGATGGAAGGAATACACAGAGTCACTATACAAAAAAGAATTGGTAGATGACCAACCATTCCAAGAGGTTACATATGAAGAAGAACCGGTAGTATAGAAAGATGAAGTGGAAACCGCCTTGAAAGAACTGAAGAAACACAAGGCTCCAGGAATTGGTGGGATACCAATAGAGATGTTTCAACAAACAGATGCAGCACTGGAGGTGTTAACGTGCTTACGCCAACGGATTTGGAAAACAGCTACTTGGCCAACTGACTGGAAGAGATCCATATTCGTGCTTAGTCCCCAAAAAGGTGATCCAACTGAATGTGGAAACTATCTGACAATATCATTAATATCACACACAAGCAAAATTTTACTAAAGACCATTCAAAAGCAATATATATATAACAGTATATAGCATATGTAGCAGTATATAGACAGGGAATTACCAGAAAATCAAGCGGGATTCAGAAGAGAGTGGGGAACTAGGGACATCATTGCTGATGTCAGGTGGATATTAGCCAAAAGTAGAGAATATCAGAAAGATGTCTATCTATGTTTTATTGACTATGCAAAGGCATTTGACTATGTGGATCATAATAAATTATGGATAACACTTCAGAAAATGGGAATACCAGAGCACCTAATTGTACTCATGAAAAATCCGTACATGAACCAGAAGGCAGTTGTTTGAATAGAACAAGGAAACACTGCGTGGTTTAAAGTTGAGAAAGGTGTGCGCCAGGGCTGTATACTTTCACCCTAGCTCTTCAGTTTGTACGCTGAGCAAATAATCCGAGAAGCTGGACTTTATGAGGAAGAATGCAGTATCAGGATTGGGGGACGACTCATTAACAACCTACGTTATGCAGATGACACCACTCTGCTTGCTGAAAGTGAAGAGGATTTAAAACATTTACTGATGAAGATCCAAGATCATAGCCTTCAATATGGGTTGCGATTAAACATCAACAAAACAAAATCCTTATGACTGAGTCAGTACGAAACTTCACAATAAATGGAGAAGAAATTGAGGTTGTCCAAAATTTTGCTTTGCCTGGCTCTATAATCAATACCGGTGGAAGCAGCAGTCAAGAAATCAAAGGATGCATTGCTCTAGGAAAAGCTGTGGCAAAAGATCTCTTTAGAGTATTGAAAAGCAAAGATGTCACATTGAAGACGAAGGTGCCTCTGACACATGCCATGGTATTTTCAGTGGCATCATATGGTTGTGAAAGCTGGACATTGAACAAGAGAGACAGAAAAAGAATTGGTGCTTTTGAATTATGGTGCTGGAGACGTCTATTGAATATACCATGGACTGCCAAAAGAACCAATAGATCTGTCCTAGAAGAAGTGCAAGCAGAATGCTCCTTGGAAGCAAGGATGGCTAGACTGCACCTTACATGTTTTGGACATGTAGTCAGGAGAGATCAATCCCTAGAGAAAGACATCATGTTTGGGAGAGTGGCAGGTCAACGCAAAAGAGGAAAACCCTCCACCAGATGGATTGACACAGGGTCTGCAACAATGGGCTTAAACATAAATAAGATTGTGTGCCTGGCACAGAATCAAGAAATGTTTCGATCTGCTGTACATAGGGTCGCTATGAGTCAGACTTGACTCAATGGCACCTAACAACAACAACCCTGTAATCTTGACATAGAAATGGGGAAGGAGAGGCATATCTAAGAGAAAATACAAAGAAGGAATACATAGTTCTCTTTAGGTGTCAGCAGAATTCGATTCAAAGCAATTGAGCAGTATTCAAGAGGTCTGAGGATAGCAGCCAGAAATTTAGGAAGAAGTATTGTTTTTCATCTGCAGCCTTAGCCCTGTGGCATCCGATCCCATCAGATCTCGGAAGCTAAGCAGGGTTGGATCTGGCTAGTACTTGGATGGGAGACTGCCTAGGAACACCAGGTACTGTAGTCTTGGGAGAAAGACCTGGCAACACACTCCCAAAAACAACCAGCCATTGAAAATCCTATGAATTAGCAGAGAAGCACTGACAATAGTGTTTTGCCTGCTGTATGCAGGGCTGCTATGAGTCAGATACCGACACAATGGCACCTAACAACAACAACAACATTGTTTTACTTTGGAAGGATGGTTCAATTATAGAGATGTTTGAACAGAATATTGATACACAACTGAAGAATTTATTTTCAGAAAATTTAAAAGAATAAAGAGATGGTGCCAAGGTGCACCCCTGGAATACCAGCTACTTGGGAGACTGAGGCCAGAAGATTGCTAATTTGAGGCCATAGACAGCCTGCACACCTTAGTAAGATCTTGTCTCAAAATAAAAAAATTTTAAAGGCAGCTGGAGTACTTAATGGTAGAATGCTTCCCAGGCATGTACAAGGCTGTGGGTTCAACCCCCAGTATAGCTAAATTAATAAATAAAAGAATAAAGATATTAAAGAGGGGGGAAGCCTAGACTGCATACTATGTAGGACAGCCTGGGCTATGTAGAGAGACCCTGTCCCCTCACCAAAAAAAATTTGAGAAAATTGCTGTTAAAATGGTTGGTGCTGGGAAATAGCTCAGAGGTCGAGCCCTTGCCTAACATTGCAGGAGTCCCTGGATTTGGCAATTTATGAACACATGCTCTCCTCTAACACAACGAATAGAAAAATTGTCAAAGACTGAGTGAATAGTAAAGTATGTTCTCCACAAAGTAGACAAATTAGGATGATAAATGATCAGAAAAACAGTGATAAAATTTAAAAATCATCCTGTTTTTGATGTCAGTGTTAGCTTTAAGAACCAAGATTTGTCAGGCATCCTTGTAATACCAGCACTCAGGATGCTGATGCGGGAGAATGGGGAGTTTGAGGCCAGCCTGGGCTAAATAGCCAGCCCCTGTATCCAAAAATGTAAAAAATACAAAATAAATAAAAAATATATCCATCACAGTAGATGTAATTGAAAACTCAAGAGGAAATAGAACTGAGGAATGACTTTTTAAATTTTAATTTCAGTAGGAGTCATTGGTATTCTTAGAGGAATTTCTGTGGAATAGAAAAGGCCAAAATTATATGACAGAGAACATAAGACAAAAAACTACTAAAGCATAGACATGGTATACAGGGCACTTTAAAACTTAACAATGAAATGAAATACAGATCAAAAAGAAAAAGATCATAAACATGTATTCATAAACTTAGAGAATAACATGTAATAAACATAAAATTCTTTTCTTTCTTTCTTTTTTTTTTTTTTTTTTTAATGGTACTGGAGGTTGAACTCAGGGTCTCGCACTTGCATGCTTTGCAAGTGCTGGACTACTGACCTGCACCCCCAGCCCAAATTTTTTATTTTTTTTGAGGCAGGGTCTCACTAAGTTATGCAGACTGCCTCTGGTCTCAAACTTGGGATCCTCCTGCCTCCACCTCCCAAACCACTGGGATTACAGGCATGCACCACCACGCCTGGCTAACATAAAATTCTTGTAAAACATTTTTTAAAACCTATGATAAAAAAAAAAAAAAAAAAAAAAACCTATGATACACCTCAAAATGTAGTACATGCTTTATTATTAAATGGAAATTTGCAGTGATGGTTACCTCTGTATAAAGTATTAGTAAAGTAAATGAATTATGTATCTATATTACAAAGGAAGAATGAAAATACTACAAAATTTAAAGGAAAGAACAAAGAAAAAAAAGGAAGGCAGAAGGAAGAGAGAGAGGATATGTAATTTGGGAAGGGGACTACAACAGTACCTAAGTGGTAGAGATATAATTAACAAATGACAAATGGAGGGAGAAGCAGGGAATAATATCTGATAGTGTTAGGGATTTGATCTGCTCTGGACAGTTTGAAAGAAAATGAGATTGTAAAACTTCCTTTAAGCAGGAATTATAAAGTTTTAAGGAACTTCGGTAAGGCTAATATCTCCCATGATGATGGGTTTGTCACTAACATTATCTTTGTGTCCCCAGTGCTTAAAGTAAATTAGCTCTACACAAATATTTTTTGAACAACTAGATTCAGAACCATGAAGATTCAGTGGAACTTTATTTGATAATTCTTAATGTCATTGCATTCAGAGATTGTGTATCAATTACATTTAGCAAGTTTTCTAGTTATAGTTTAGACCTTAATTAAATAAGTTGTGAATTTTTAATTATTGTACTAATCCAGCATTTGAAAGGAAAACTAATAAATAACTTTTGGATGGTATGTATATATGTCATGTTTTTGTCTCAGAGACAGATCAGATATACTAGTAGATTACCTTACAGTTCACAGATGGTATGGATTAAGGTTCTGTCATAAGAGATAAACTAACTGGCATGATTAAATCCTTTAGTTTTGTCTCTCAAGTTCAATGTTGATGGTTATTGATCAAAACTAAGTACATACTTAAATATTTACAGTACATGAGCATATCACTCATGCATAGCACAGTATTGTAATAACTTGGGCTCTGCTTCATGGATTATTGTTGTTAGGTGCTGTCGAGTCGGTATCCGACTCATAGCGACCCTCATAGGGTTTTCAATGGCTGACTGTTTTGGGATTGCCTTGGGAGTGGATTGCCAGGCCCTTCTCCCATTTTTGCGGAGCTGGGAATTGAACTCGGGGCCTCAGAGACTGCAGCGCAGCGCTCTACCCACTGAGCTAAATCCCAGCCCTCATAGATTATAGAAATTATAGAATTGATCTTTTAAAATCTTTTTAAATACTTGTGCAGGGCAAGAATGTATGGATTGTTTTGAATATTCAAATAGAAACATAAAAGTTAATGACATGTTTTGTAATGTATTTTTTTCCATTTGAGTCATTATAACCACATGTTATCTCCATGCCAGTAAGATAAGGAAGGCAGATGTTGTCATTTTGCTGACAGGAAAGGTGAAACACAGAATAGTTAAATGACTTTCCCAAGGTAGAGGTGAAGCCAAGATTAGAACCCTAAATCCCCTAACTTCCATCCTGGTGTTCTTCCTTTAATTCATCCGATCACAAAGACAGGAAGAGTCTATTTCTCATTTTCTTTTTTCTTTTTTCTTTTCTTTTCTTTTTTTCTTTTTTTTTTTTTCTGGTATTAGGGGCCTGAACCCAGGGCTTTGTGCATACTTGTTACAAGCACTCTACTGCTGAGCTTCACCCCAACCCCTTTTTTATTTTTTATCTTGAGTCAGTGTCTCACTAAGTTACACAGGCTACCTCTGGCCTTGAACCTGTAATCTTCCTGTTTCTGCCACCTGAGTTCCTAAGATAACAGGTGTGTGCCACCATGCCCAGCTTTTCCTGTATTCTTTGCCAAGATTTCCACTTGATCACTGGTTTTCTACATGTTAGTCCCAGGAGGTCTTCTGTAGCTTGATATTTTTATTAATAAATTTAATTTTACCAAGATTTCCACTAGACCATTGGTTTTCTAAGTATTGGTCCCTGGGGTCTTCTGTGTGGCCCAATATGTTTCTAAATGCACTTATTTTGTCATATTTTGTAGAAGCCCTTTATCACAAGCAGCTGATTGTGTTTATTGGTGATAAATAGGGTTGTTAAACACTGATAGAATATTTAATGATGTTTTAAAATTCTTAATCTAAATATTACTTGCTAAGAGGAATTTTTTTAAATCAGTATACTGATTTTTTTATCGTGGCCATTGTCATAAATTTTGAGGCATTTGGTACAGTCTAGCTGGACTGTAGTAGAGTCAGTGACCTAATGAGACATGGTGACTATTCAACACAGCCACTTACATTGGGTTCTTTTTATTTTGAGACAGGCTCTCACTAAATTGAATAGGCTGCCTCTGGCCTCAAACACATGATCCTCCTGCCTCAGCTCCCAAGTTGCTGGAATTACAGATGTTTGCCACAAGGCCTGGCTATATCTGGTCATACAGACACGTTTGCTGTATTAAATCCTGTAATTTTTCATCTTTTACCACTGTCCATTATTCTGTGGGACCAGAATTTAGGCATTTTTAAAGTCTTAAATATACCTCACAAACATAATCTTTTTTGCCCTAAATTTAGTTGTAGTAGAAACCATTTAAAAATATCTGTCAAGAGTGAGGGGTACCACTCAGTGGTAGAGTGCATGCTTAACATGTGCAGAGCCATGAGTTCAGTTGGCAGCACCAAAGGATAAATAAGTTAAATACCTGCCCATCATTGAAACTACCATTTGATTGATTAGCAAATACTTGAAACTATTCAAGGTAAAAGATTTATTAATAATATCAAACCAGCATCAGGATCTCTTTAGGGTTTCCAGATATGCCTGTAAAGAGATTAATATTCACAATTACTTTGCTTATTTTATATCATAAATACTTCTGATAGTTTATCATTTATGATAGTTGTATTCTACAAATACACAGGTGAATCTGTACCAGAATACCAGATGGCTTTTCAGACAGAAGTTGGAAACCACCCCACTTTTGAAGATATGCAGGTTCTTGTATCTAGGGAAAAACAGAGACCCAAGTTCCCAGAAGCCTGGAAAGAAAATAGCCTGGTAAGAAAAAACTAAATTATTAAAAAGAAGAATTCTGACTGGATGTTCTTAGAAGGAAAAATACAATGTTAATAATGTTAATAGTTTTTAAGAGTTGCATAATGCCAAAAATCCAACATTCTTGATTTTAGTATGTTTTCAAATTTTATAAATGTGAAAGTCTCTCTTTTTGCTTCAATTTTTTCCAAGTATGAAAGACTATTTAGAGAGACTAATGTTGTGTCTGCCTGCAGCCGTAGCCCTGTGGCATCCGATCCCGTCAGATCTCGGAAGCTAAGCAGGGTCGGGCCTGGTTAGTACCTGGATGGGAGACCGCCTGGGAACACCAGAAGCTGTAGGCTTGGGAGAAGGACCTGGCAACCCCCTCCCAAAAATTAGTGTGCCATTGAAAACCCTATGAACAGCAGAGAAGCACTGACAATAGTGTTTCCCCTGTTGTACAGAGAGGGTCGCTATGAGTCAGATACTGACTCGACGGCACCTAACAACAACAATAACAATGTTGTGTCTGAAGTTCACCAGATTGAGTAACATCTGGAGAAATTAATTAACATGCTAATATGTTAAACATTATTGAAATTCTATCTTAATCCCTTAAGAATAATACCAAAAAATGTTAATTACTGCAGATTTGTATATTCAATGGCTAATAAAAATTTAGGTTAGACTTAAAGGAAATCAAGGTACAGTCTATGAATACTGCTTGTTAAAAATGTAGTTCACCACAATGAAGTATCTTCAAAAGATCTTGCCATTTGAGTAAATTATTGTTACAACAGTGAAAACCTCTTACACACATTTATATACACACTCATAAAAGTGTTCTACTTCTAATCATCTAATTATCAACTGTCATTTCTGAAGGTTTTTTTTTACTCATAGAAAATTTTTCATGTTAATACCTATGGATGTATCTCATTCTCTCAATTTGGTCCATATTCTGTTACATAATGTCATAATTAAAAATCATAATATCCTTATTGATGAGTGTCCCCTGTATTTCTCTTTGAGAAGAATTAAAGTTACACTTAAATATGGTAAACAAAATAAAATTAAATAGCAGATCATAAAAAAGGAAATGGAAAAGGAAAATACTACCTTACTATACTACCAATTTTTGGAATTTTTTTTTCCTTTTTCAGAAATTACCATTTTAACTTATAATACTGTATTCTTACTTCTCATCTCTCATTTACCTTCTCAGTTTTGTAATATTCCATCCAGTATTAGGTCATTTGTGTTTTGTCTACAAATTGATCTAAAAAGTTAACTAAAGTAAAAATATCAGAATTCCATTTATTATAACCATTTACTGCACAACAAAAAAGTATTGAGCTTGGACTCATAGGAATTAAGAATACTTTGTTACTACAAGCCTCATTTTGGGAAGACTTTAAAAAAAATCACCATTCAGAGCCAGGCGCGGTGGCTCACACCTATAATCCCAGTGGTTTGGGAGGCGGAGGCAAGAGGATGGCAAGTTCAAGACCAGAGGCAGTTTGCATAACTAAGCGAGACCCTGTCTCAAAAAGTACAAAAGTGGGCTGAGGATGCAGCTCAGTGGTCCAGCACTTGCAAAGCATGAAAGTGTGAGGCTTGGGTTCAACCCCCAGTACCACCAAAAAAAAAAAAAAAAATTCACCATTCAGTGAATTCTCTTTGACTTGTCATCTCTCTTTCATTCTTTGTAGGTACTACTCAAAAGCAACTTTTTTTTTTTTTTTTTTTTTTTTTTTTAGCAGTACTGGGGTTTGGACCCAGGGCCCCACGCTTGCATGCTCTGCAAGTGCTGGACCACTGAGCTGCACCGCCAGCCCATTTTTTTTACTTTTTGAAACAGGGTCTCGCTAAGTTATGCAGACTGCCTCTGGTCTCGAACTTGCGATCCTCCTGCCTCTGCCTCCCAAGCCGCTAGGATTACAGGAGTGCGCCACCGCGCCCAGCTAGAAGCAACATTTTTTTAAAACTCATTTTCTTTCTCAGAAATAATTTTATTTTTGAAGAAATTTCTTCAGGAGCCAGACGCAGTGGCACACACCTGTCATCCCAGTGACTTGGGAGATGGAGGCAGGAGGATCGTAAGTTTGAGACCAGAGGCAGTCTGTGTAATTTAGCAAGACCCTGTCTCAAAAAATTAAAAAAAAAAAAAAAAAGTGTGCTGAGGGTACAGTTCATGGTACAGCACTTGCAAAGCATGCAAGCATGAGGCCGTGGGTTCAGCCCCCAGTACCGCAAAAAAAAAAAAAGAAGAAGAAGAAAAGAAAGAAGGAAATTTCTTCTTAAGTACTATGTGTTAGGTGGAAAACATTATGAATTCTTGCATATTCAAAAATGTTTTTGTCTTACCTTCGCTCATGAGTAATAATTTGGCCAAGTAACGGTTTCAAAATCATCACTTTCACAACTCTGAAACCACTACTATATTGCCCTCTTGCCGCCAGTCTTTATAATGAGAATTCCGGTACAAGCCAGTCTCATTCCACTGCTTTTTGTCCTATGTTTTTGTTTTATCCTCTTTCTTTTTCTGTGAGATTTTAACACTTTTACCTTGCCATTGGAATTGTGAAATTTCACCTGGGTGTATGTCAGCATGGATCTTTTTACACATCTTCCTTGGCACTGGGTAGATTTTCAGTTCAAAAATTTAGCACTTTCCCAAGAGAAATTTTCTAATATTAGTTTAAATATTATATTTTGCTTCTTTCATTTCTCCTTTCTGAAATTCCCATTGGGCAAACATTAGACCACCTGACATTCCAGGTCTCTATTTTTTTGGTTTTTTTTTTTTTTTGTATTTTCCATTAGTTTTTTGTTTTTGTTCCACATTATTCAACATTTGTTCAGTGTAACCTTTCACTTTTTTGGGGGGTGTGGGTGGGAGGTTACTAGAGGGTTAAACCCCAGGAACTCATGCATGCTTTGCAAGCCTTCCACCACTGAGCTGCACCTTCAGCCTGTCTTTTACTTTTTATTTTAAGAGAATCTCACTAAGTTACCCAAGGCTGCCTCTGGCCTCCAACTTGCAGTTTTCCGGCCTCCACCTCCCAAGTCACTGGGATAACAAGCATGTGCCACCATACCCAGCTCAGTTAACCTTTCAAATCATTTACCTTTTCCCATTACCTTTGTTATCAGTCACGTGTTTATTAAGTTTTAATTTCCATAGTTATTTATATTTCTAGAAATTCTTATTGCTTCCTTTTTCCTTAGAAATCTATTCTTATTTTAAGAAGGTAATAATAATTTAATTACTTCTGAGGTATTAATTACATTTTTATACTTTATATAAATTAATTTTCTTGACTATAAGAAGAGAAAGTGAAAAAATAATTTAGTAATTTAAATAATATAAATTAAATACTACATATTTTCACATTCCAATTTTAGATTGCATTGGGTGGATTCAAATATTTTCATTGCTATAGTGTGTCAGACATAGTTTAGAAAGACTTTATGTATTTCCACATAGACTTTTTTCTTTTTTCTTTTTCTTTTTCTTTTTCTTTTTTTAAGAACTGGGAGTTGAACCTAGGGCCTCATGTATGCAGGTGCTGTACCACTGAGCTGCACTCCTAGATCCTCCCTTTTTCTGTTTTCTTTTGACTTTGAGACATGGTCTCATTAAGTTGTGCAAGCTGTCTATGGCCTCAAACTTGTGATCTTCTTGTATCCACCTCCTGAGTTAGTAGGATTACAAGCATTCATCAAGGCACCCCATTTCCACGCAAGTTTAGATTGAACATTATCTTCATTGGTCATCTTTATCAGTAGATTACATTCACAGCCGGCTCTGTTTCAAATAAGATTGAAATCTTTAATTATATGGCAATTGAAGTGCCTATTGTCAAGCACATATGCCCAAGATGGTGTCCAAACTGTAGTCCCTGCTTTGGGAACTGGGATATATCTTGAAGAGGTCCCGGGCAGCAGGTGAGAGGATAAATACTTTACCAGAATTCAGCAGAGTTGCCAGCCTCACAATAGAATGTCCCTGGGGGGTGGAATATACCTGTATTTGTGTTTGTGTATGTGTGTGAAAATTTTTTCTAGAGAAATGAAATTTCATCTTCTTTTAATTTTTGTCTTTTTTTTTTTTTTTTTCCTGAGGCAAGGCCTCACTTTTGAAGCCTAGGCTGGCCTAAAACTCACAATTGAACTCAGCCTTGCAGTGCTGGGATCACAGGCATGAGACACCATGCCTGGCTATTCTTTTGAAGTTATGGTTGTTAAGTTTATGGTTTGGCAACCATAACCATTATAGGATATGCATCATATGCATATTTACCCAAAAACTTTTTACTTCCAACTTATATTAGGTTGCTAAGTAAGGGATTTCTAATACTTAGTTCATTTCCAACAAATTCATTTAAACTTGATGTGCTATAGTTAATAAACTGTTTCTCTGCAGTGACAATCCAGTACTAGTTAGGTAGCACACATATAGTTTATATAAAGAAAGGTGGATGCGGTGGCACATACCTATAGTCCCAGCCACTTAAGAGCCTAAGGTTGGAGGATAATGAGTTCAAGCCTAGCCTAGGTAATTCGGAAGACTCTGTCTCAAAGAGAGAGAGACAGAGACAGAGAGAGACAGAGACAGGGATGGGAATATGTAGTTGTATCTAAAATAAAGGCTTTTTGCTTTTATAGTATTGCAATTAAAAAATTAGTAGCAAAATTCAAAACCTTCTAAATATTAATAAGTGTGAAAACAAGTTGTAAGTTTACACACTGCCAGAGATCCAAACATCAGTAGATGGGGATGAACAGTTTTCTGATAAAAATGAAAATATAGAAAATAGTCTCATGAAAATGTTAGCTATAGTTATCTCTGAATATTAGGTTTATGAAAGATTTTTTCCTTATTTTCACCCTATATAGCTTTCAGAGTTTACAGTAAAAATGTACTTATTGCATCGACAATCACACACACAGTTTAAGCTGTTATATTACATTAAAATATTTTTAAATGGTGAGGCAAAAAATTATAGGCCAGGTTTATTTTTAAAATAGTGTTTTTTGTCATAAATAAAATGTTCAGATATAATTTGTTCAACTACACCATTTTTCATGTTTTTCATTCTTTTCCAGATTTTCATCCTTCCTTTCTTATTCTGTCTTGAATACAAACTTGTTCTCTTTTTCCTATTAAAATCACTTGTCTGGTTCAGCATAGTGGTGCATGCCTGTAATCCCAGCCTGAGGTAGCAGAATCATTGCGAGTTCGAGTCTAGCTGGTCTACATAGTTCCAGACCAGCCTGGGCTACACAGGGAGACCCTGTCTCAAAAAAACAAACAACAACAACAAAATCACTTGTCTGATTTGTTTTTATTCTGCGTAACTTCTTCTTTTATGTTTTTCTTTGTTTGTTTTTTTGAGACTGAGTCTCACTTTGTAACCTAGGCTGGGCTTGAACTTGCAAGCCTTCTGAGTAGCTGAAGTGTGCCACCAGATCTGGCAGCTCCTCCTCCTCCTCCTCCTCCTCCTCCTCCTCCTCCTCCACCTTTTCCTTTTTGTTGTTATTCTTATTCTTGTTGCATTACTAGAGTGTTGAACCTAGGGTCTCATGCCTGCTAGGTAAGTGTTCTACTGTTGAGCTGCACCCTCAGCCACTTTTTTATTTTTTTATTTTGAAATACTACTTAGTGTACAAGAAATAAATTATTAATACACATAATAACATGGATGAATCTCAAAATAATTATGTTGAAATAAGTCAGAAAAAAACAACCCAGCTGTAGGATTCCATTTATACAAACTTCTAGAAAATGTAATCTCTGATGACAGAAAGAATATCCATGGTTGCCTAGGGATTAATGGAGGAAGGAGAAAGGTGAAAGGGAAAGATTTTAGGGACTCAAGGAAATTGAGAATAACTGACATGTTCACAATCATGACTGTGGTGATGGTTTTGGGGGTGAATATATATGTCAAAACTTATTTGTCCACCTTAATATGTGCAGTTTATCAATTACACATTTTCAAATGTTAGAAATTTTTTAGAGGAAATAAGAATAGAAAAACATATAAATGTTTAGACAAAATCAGGTAAGAGATTTGACAAAGAATTCTAGCTCTAGAAATAAATAACAATACCTTAACATTTAGATAAATGAATTAAAGGAATTATCATCAATGCCAAAGAGAAAAGGCAAGCAGAAAAAGGGGGGGGGGGGCAGGGACTCAGGAAAGAATGACAAGGAACTTTAAAATCCTTTCCTACCTAAAGGAAGGAAAATTCAAGTTAGGGCTCAAGAGTGGGCCATGAAGTGAATTTAGTAGGAATGGGATCAGCACTTAAATAACTACTGATCTCTAAACTCCAAATCAGAATAGAAATCTCCAAGATATAAAGCAGGTAGCAAGGTTACTGTAACATTCCCTTTTATTTTTACTTTTTCCCTTTTTGATGGGGTCTTGCTATGTTGCACTGGCTAGCCTTAAACTTTATCCTTCTGCCTCAGCCTCCCCTGTAGCTGGGACCATAAGGATGTACAATTGGGTCTAGCGCGGGCCTGTGCTCAGTCTTGCGCATGTTTTATCTCACACTCTTGGGCTCACTCTCTCTCTCTCTCTCTCTCTCTCTCTCTCTCCCCCCCCCCCTCTCTGTCTCTCTCTCCCCCTCCCCCCCTCCCCCTCTCTCCCTCTCTCTTTTTCT
>VMDO01007204.1:0-73056 GCA_007922755.1 Pedetes capensis | reverse complement strand
GTGCTGAAATTACAGGAATGTGTTACCATGCCCTGCTCTAAGTTTTTCTTTAATATAAGTTGAGTGAAGAAAAAAAATATTGAAAATGCTGAATTCTAGATCACAGCAAGTCTATAGATTCTGTCAAGAGAAAATGGAAAAACTAAAAATTTATGAAAGGAGCTGTTTCTGAAATATACAGTACACTTCAGAGGATTTTACTTAATGGGTAGAGAAAGAAAAGCCTAGAGTAAAAAATGAATCAAGGAGGAGTTCTAAACACTAATGTGAAAATACATTAAGATAAAGCCTTTGATTAGCCAGGCAACTTGGGAGGCTGAAGCAGGAGGATCACAAATTCAAGACCAGAGACAACCTGTGCAACTTGTGGAGAAACCCTATCTCAAAAAAAAAAATAACCAAAAATACAACTCTGCTGGCTTTCATGGTTTATCAGTGTAGTTACTTTTAGCTTCTAATTGTCTATTATCCTTTTACTTCAGCCTCTAGAACTATCTTTAGCATTTCTTGTAGGGCAGGGCTATTAGCAGTGAACTCTGAATTTGTCATCATTTTTTAATTGGAAATTTTTAATGTACACCTTAATGTGATTCATTCTGACATGCTTTTCATTGTGACATTTCCATATATGCATTTTGATGTACATTATTCATATAGGTTCCCCCTTACCCTCTTGTATGCTTCCCCCCATCCCACCCTCCCCATCTAAGTCTTCTCTATCATTTACTTGGTAATATTTTTCTATATGTCCTTGGATTCCAGTTCTATTTAAGATAGAAACTTTTCCTGCAGTGAACTTTGTTTTTATCTCATCAGAACAATTGCATGCATTTTCTAGACCATTTATATTAACACCATTCTTAGCTTTTTTTTTTATTTTGATCCGATATTTGAATAGGATTTTTCCTTCTTATAATTTTGATTCAGCTCCCACATATGAGTGAGAACATGTAGTGTTTCTCCTGAGCTTGTGTTCGTTCACTTAAAATAATTTTGTCTAATTCCATCCATTTTGCTGCAAATGGCATTATTTCATTTTTCTTGATTGCTGAGTAGTATTCCATTGTGTATATGTACCATAGTTTTTTATATCCATTCTTCTGTTGAAGGGCACTTTGGTTGATTCCACATCCTTGCTATTGTGAAAAGGGCAGCATTGAACATGGAGGTGCAGATGTCTCTGTGGTGTCATCTCCCTTTGGGTAAATTCCCAATAGTGTTATAGCTGGGTGATGTGGTAGATCTATTTTCAGTTTTTAAAATACCTCCATATTGTCCACAGTGGTTGGACCAATTTACAGCTCCACCAACAATGTAAGAGTGTTCCCTTTTCCCCGCAACCTCACCAGCATTTGTTGTTATTTGTTTTATTGATCTTGGCCATTCTTACTGGTGTAAGGTGAAATCTCAGAGTTGTTTTAATTTGCATTTCCCTAATGGCTAGGGATATTTGTACATCATTTTTGAAAGATAATTTTACTTTATATAGAATTTTTGATTAACAGTTGTTTTCTTTTAACACTTTAAATATATCATTCCACTGCCCTCTGGCTTCCACAGTTTCTGATAAGAAACTGATTATTAATCTTATTGAAGAGTCTTTTTACAGTGTAAAGCTTCTCATTGTCAACATTCTCACTTCATCTTTGGTTTGTGACAATTTGATTATAATGTGTCTCAGCATGGAACTCTTTGGGTTTATCTTACCTAGAGTTAATTGAGTTTCCTGGGTGTGTCAATTCGTTTCTTTTACTAAGTTTGGAGAGTTTTGAACCATTCTGTCTTCAAATACTTTTCCTGCCCCTTTCTTTCTCCTTTACTCTGGGACTCTTACTATGTATATTTCATATGGTTAATGGTATCTCACACGTCTGTTAGACTGTTCCTTTTTCCTCATTCTCTTACTTTCTGCTCCTAAGGCTAGATAATTTTATTTTCTTTATCTTCAGATTCACTGATTCTTCCTTCTTTCTGCTAGTATCTGATCTTGAATTATTCCAGTGAATATTGTAAATTTTTTTGTACTTATCAGTCCCAAAAATGTCATGTTGATTCCTTTTTATAATTTCTATCTTTATATTGCTATTGCTCATTTATTGAAACATTGTTTTCTTGATGCCTTTTAGTTCTTTGCCCATGGTTTCCATAGTTTTTTCAGCATATTTAAGATAATTCACTTGAAGTCTTTTGTAACTCCAGTATAACTCTACTTCTTCAGAGAGAGTTTCTGTTTTCTTTTTTTTTTTCCTGTGAATGGGCCACACTTTCTCGTTTCCTTGAGTGCTTTATAGTTTTTTTTTTTTTGTTTAAAACTGGACGTTATGGATATCATGATGGCAAAAGAGAAAAAAAGGAAAAAAATATTCTTCAGATCTTCATAGGTTGGCTTTGTGTTACAGTTCTGCCATTGTCTTTACTTCCTGCTAGCACTGAACCTGAAGATCACCTGGTAATGGGCTTATATCCCAGATCTTTCCTGAGTGTGTATCCTGCCCAGCCCATGTACCTGTCTTTCTTTGGTTCCCCATAAAAGGGAGTTTTTCAGAACCCTTATTGCCCACAGAGGACCATTATTCAGTTAGCATATGCCCAGAAGGAACATTATTAAATTTCCCACAGGGTTAGAGTTCAGATTTATTTGTTGCAGAACAAAAATTATTAGGAAATATTTGTTTGTTTGTATGTTTTAAGGCAGAGTCTTACCATATAGCCCACACTGGCCTCGAACTCATGATCCTCTTGCCTCAGGCTCCAAACACTAGAATTACAGGCCTGTGCCACAATGCCCAGAACTGTTAGGAAACACTGAAATGTTACCAAGATTTCTAACAAGAATGCTAACCTAAAATAGATTTCTCCAACAAAATATTCAGATTAAATATTACATGATTAAAGATAGGTTGTTGTTGTTGTTGTTGTTAGGTGCCGTCGAGTTGGTATCCGACTCATAGCGACCCTCTGTACAACAGGGGAAACAGTATTGTCAGTGCTTCTTTGCTGTTCATAGGGTTTTCAATGGCAGATTTATTTTTGGGAGGGGGTTGCCAGGTCCTTCTCCCAAGCCTACAGCTTCTGGTGTTCCCAGGCGGTCTCCCATCCAGGTACTAACCAGGCCCGACCCTGCTTAGCTTCCGAGATCTGAGGGGATCGGATGCCACAGGGCTACAGCTGCAGGCAAAGATAGGTAGATACATATAATATATACATATACTAAAAATTTATTGAAGCTCTCTTTAAGTTGGTATCATGAATTTTTCATTGCTCAATCTGGCAACCCTAGCCTACGACCATCATGTTGAAGGTATTTTAAAGGTACGGGAAATTTAAATATCAGAGCAGATGAAAAGCTTGAAGCTTAATGAACAACAAATACAAAAATAAGTCTGAAGGGATTCTTAATGATAATCCATCAAAGTATCCAAAGTCTGTTTCCTAAAAGGAAATTAAAACCAACTTCCTCCAAGGAAAACTATTGTTCATTGCTGGTATCCAGGAATAATACAAAATAAGACTATTTTAAGCTTAAGGTTGGAATGAAGCACACTTGACTAGGATTAAAGGAGGAAAAGCTCAACAGGAGATAGAAGATAGCCAAATGGCAAAATTCCACCAAACTCAAGACTTGTTTTTGAAGTAGAATTATTAAGTAGGCTGTGAATCAACAACAGTACCCTAAACTTGTGGCCTTGAAGAAATAATCTGCAACTTATTACAGCCGCTTAGTCTTATGGATATTTCTTCAAGAAATTAAGTTAAAGCTTGCTTGCTTACTTGCTCCTCAGCTTTTGAGACTCTCTCAAAATTTTCATTTTTTTGAGACACACCTTTACAGATCTCTGAAGTCTAAAATATTTTATTATATCTTTGTAAAATATTGGTTTATAAAACATGATTTTTCTTTTACCTCATGTTGTAAACTAAAAAGTTCAATATACTTTTTTAAAGACACATTGTTGGACATGTACTTTGTATTATAGGCAGTAAGGTCACTCAAGGAGACAATCGAAGACTGTTGGGACCAGGATGCAGAGGCTCGGCTTACCGCACAGTGTGCTGAGGAGAGGATGGCCGAACTTATGATGATATGGGAAAGAAATAAATCTGTGAGCCCAACAGTCAACCCAATGTCTACTGTGATGCAGAATGAGCGGTAAGACCCTGAGGAATTTGGTATTTATCAGTCAGTCTAGGAAACTCAGACCAAATAAAGAATAAGAAATAAAATATTGTCAAATTAACCTAATAGTGCAATGATTAATTCATATGACGGGAGGTTCCAATTTTTCTTTCAATGTTCCCAGTTTTCTTCTGAAAATATTTATTTGGTATGAGTTGAGTGCAAGATAGAGTCTGTATTTTTTGTATTTAAATATACAGTAAAACAGATGAGTGTTTATTGGTGCTTCAACTTCCCTGCAATGATAAAGGTAAAATATTTTCATAGCTCTAAAAAGTTTAGTAGCACATCTACATATATTGTCCAATATAGCCTTTGTTGTTATCCCTTCCTCCCCTGCTTTATTTTTTTAAGTAAATATAAATGTGAACTTGCCTATGTGTCTAATGACTATTTCACTAGACACTAAGGTTTCCAGATTTCCTGTCCAATACTCTTTTTTATAGAATATACTAACAGTAGTTTCACATTAAAGTAACTCAAAAAGTCTTTCCATTCTACCATTAACATTGTTTTATGTGACATTTCTTTTGTTAAAACTATAACTTTGGGTTCTAAATAAAAAGGCTTTTTAAAAAAATTCCTGCAACTTGGAACTTTCAGACTGGGTCATCTGTATTTCTTTGATTCATATTTGGGGTAAAAAGCCTTCCACCTACAAGTTTACCATTTTATCTAATAAATGTTTAAACATCTTAGAAAGGCATCCAGGAAGGTGTTACCAGAGAAAATTGAGATAAAAATACACTTTATTCTTGAATTATTTTCTTTGCTATTTTCTATTGTTCTCCTTTCTGAGAGCAGTTTGTAGTATGAAATATGTATACTACTAATATATAGGTTGAATTAGCTTCAGATATAAATTCATACCTTATACATCAAGATGTCAAAGAAGGTAGGCTAACAATTCTAAATTTAAATTTTCTCACTTTACAAATACTTCTGTTTTTGTCTCTCTTCATTCTGTATTTTCCATGTCTTTTAATATGCTACTTATACTGTTCTCAAGAGTCAGCTAAAGCATTTTCTTTAAATGTTTTTGAACTTTTCTTGAATGGTAAGAAGAAACCCTGTTGCTTCCCCTTGCTTTGACCATTTTTGTCCTCCTGTGTTACTCAGCTCTACCTCTGCCTGCTGCTTCTTATCTATAGTCTCTCCTAGTAGTTTCCCCTAAATGATAGTCATTCTCACTTTAGGTTTCACTTTTTTGAATCTTAACTTCCATACCTCCTTAGCTTCTTTCTCTTGTGGCTGTATAACAGCCTTTTATTTGCCTTCCTCTCATTCCCCTTATAACTTCATCAGTCTTCATATAGTATCTCTTCTCCTTCAGCTGCTGCTTCTCTCCTGCAACTGCTTTATCTGTTAATATTCCCAGTGTTTATAACTTGATTCTTTCAGCTAAAGCTACCTCTGGTATTTATTTTAATGTGATTCTAAATTATAAGCATAATACAATGTAACGATCAAGAGCCATCACTTCCAAGGAGTGGTGACTGTAAAGAACCCTTGACAACTGGAAAGCAGTTCTAAATCTTTGATTCTTTATCTGAATGTCTCATTCTGCCTCATGTCCTTGATTCTAGGCCTTTCACTGATACTCATCAAGCTACCCCAGAAAAATATATTCCATTGCTAGACTGTGCCTCTTCATAGGGGCACTTTGGAACAACCCTATATTCTTTTTACCACTTGGCCATTAGAACTTAATTTATAACATATTTGTTGAGCAGATACCATGAATCTAGGGTCATGGGAGTACAAAAGAAGCATTTGCTATGATTCTTCCTCTCATAAAACATAATATCTAATTGTACAAGTATACAGTTCATAAGGATGTATTTGGTGATGTTATAAAATTATAGGGGAGATTTGTAAATTGACTTCTGTAAAGCAAAATAATGAACATCTATAAAAATCATATCGGAATCCATATAGATTTTCAGTGGCCTTAATTCATATAAAATTAACATTTAACAAGTTATTTGCATTTAATTTGACTGTGTAAGTAACATCTAAAATAATGAGTTAGGAGTAAAATGAAAAGCAGCTCGGACTTTAAAATCAGAGGTGTTATACTTAGAGAAACAATGTGTCATAAATGTACATCCTCAATGTCACACTTTTTTTCTTTCTTGAAGCAACCTGTCACATAATAGGCGTGTGCCAAAAATTGGCCCTTATCCAGATTATTCTTCTTCCTCATATATTGAAGACTCTATCCATCACACTGACAGCATTGTGAAGAATATTTCCTCTGAGCATTCAATGTCCAGCACACCTTTGACTATGGGGGAAAAGAACCGAAACTCAATTAATTATGAACGACAGCAAGCACAAGCTCGAATCCCCAGTCCTGAAACAAGCATCACCAGCCTATCCACCAACACAACAACAACAAACACCACTGGCCTCACCCCAAGTACTGGCATGACCACTATATCTGAGGTGCCATACCCAGATGAAACAAATCTGCATGCTACAAATGTTGCACAGTCAATTGGGCCAACCCCTGTCTGCTTACAGCTGACAGAAGAAGACTTAGAGACCAACAAGTTAGACCCAAAAGAAGTTGATAAGAACCTCAAGGAAAGTTCTGATGAGAATCTCATGGAGCATTCTCTTAAACAATTCAGTGGGCCAGACCCACTGAGCAGTACCAGTTCTAGCTTGCTTTACCCACTCATAAAGCTTGCAGTAGAAGTGACTGGACAGCAGGAATTCACACAGGCTGCAAATGGCCAAGCATGTTTAATTCCTGATGTTCCACCTGCTCAGATCTATCCTCTCCCTAAGCAACAGAACCTTCCTAAAAGACCTACTAGTTTGCCTTTGAACACCAAAAATTCAACAAAGGAGCCCCGGCTAAAATTTGGCAGCAAGCACAAATCAAACTTAAAACAAGTAGAAACTGGAGTTGCCAAGATGAATACAATCAATGCAGCAGAACCTCATGTGGTGACAGTGACTATGAATGGTATGGCAGGTAGAAACCACAGTGTTAACTCCCATGCTGCCACAACCCAGTATGCTAATGGGGGTGTACCATCTGGCCAGACAGCCAACATAGTGGCACACAGGGCGCAAGAAATGCTACAGAATCAATTTATTGGTGAGGACACCAGGCTGAATATTAATTCCAGTCCTGATGAGCATGAACCTTTATTGAGACGAGAGCAACAAGCTAGCCATGATGAAGGTGTTCTGGATCGTCTAGTGGACAGAAGGGAACGGCCACCAGAAGGTGGCCGAACTAATTCCAATAACAACAACAGCAATCCATGTTCAGAACAAGATATACTTACACAGGGTGTTTCAAGCACAGTAGCAGATCCCGGGCCATCAAAGCCTAGAAGAGCACAGAGGCCCAATTCCCTGGATCTTTCAGCCACAAATGTCCTGGATGGCAGTAGTATACAGAGTAAGTGGAGGGATCATATATTTTCTCCTGTGTGCCTTTTGTTTTTGTTGCTCATAACTCATAATGACTCTATGTACAACAGAACGAAACACTCCCCAACACTGTCTTGCCCAGTACTATGTCAGTGCTTCTCTGCTATTCGTAGGAGTTTCATTGGCTAATTGTTTCAGGATTGCTCTGTGTGTGTGTGTGTGTGTATGTGTGTGTGTGTGTGTGTGTGTGTGTGTGTTTCCTTAACTATGTGCGTCCTTAATTATGTAGAATTGGCTGGGTGTGTTGGTGCATGCCTGTAATCCCAGCCCTTGGGAGGCCAAGGCAGGAGGATCGACATGAGTTCAAGGCAAGCCTGGGCTACATAGCAGGTTCAGCCTCAGCACACAACAAGACCTTGTCCTCCCACCCCTCAAAAGAAAAAGAAAAAAATATGTAAAATCCGTGTATGTTTCAACTGGTGATTATTTACCTTTACTACTTTTGGAAATAAAGCCATTTGGTTGGGGCTCAAAAGTAATTAGACTATGGTGAAGAAAAAAGTAATTTTTTGTCACCAGCACCTAACAACAACTAAAAAGTTGGTGTCATAACAGAAAAATTGCCAATTTAATATGTGCTCTGTGTGGTGGCTCTTTTCTAATGCAATCCACATACTTGCTATGAACAGATGAGATTAAGTAAATACTCATCAGTTTAATAGCACCATGTAATATTAAGCCAGTATAACTTCTGAAACATTTGGTTATGCACATTAATGCCCATTATATCTGCATTTAGACAACTTTAATAAGGCTTTAAAATCTGGAAAACTTTCAGAAAAGTCACTGTAAAGAAATTATAAAGTGAGCCGGGCGCGGTGGCGCACGCCTGTAATCCCAGCGGCTCAGGAGGCGGAGGCAGGAGGATCGCAAGTTCGAGACCAGAGGCAGTCTGCGTAATTTAGCGAGACCCTGTCTCAAAATGTAAAAAAATGGGCTGGGGGTGCAGCTCAGTGGTCCAGCACTTGAAAGCATGTAAGCGCAAGGCCCTGGGTTCAACTCCCAGTACCAAAAAAAAAAAGAAAAAGTAAAAGAAAAAAAGAAAAAGATTATAAAGTTATTCCCAGCTTCTTTTTTTCCAGCACTGGGAGGCTGAACCTACAGCATTGCACATATTTTGCAAGTGCTCTACCGCTGAGCTGCCTCCCCGGCCCCTTTTATATTTTTTATCTTGGCACAGGGTCTCACTAAGTTATGCAGGCTGTGTCTTGCCTCAAACCTGTAATCCTCCTGCTGCAGCCTCCCGAGATGCAGGGATTACAAACATGACCATCGCACCCAGCCTATTCTCAGTTTCTTTCTTTTTTCTTTTTTTTTTCTTTTTTTTTTTTCTTTTTTTTTTTTTTTTCTTTTTGCAGTACTAGGATGTTGAAACTGGAGCCTTAAGCATGCTTTTTGCAAGCACTTAACCACTGAGCCATACCCACAGCCCTATCCTCAGTTTCTTAATGTGGTCTTTTTCAGGAGCTTTGCATTGAGTGTCTCATATACTTAATGGTATTGTGCTGAGCCCCACGGCAACTTAAACATACATATAATTTAATTTGATGCTTGGTGTCTTGCCCTAAAGCAATTACAATACATGACGACAAGAGAGTTCACTAAAATCTCTGGTAGTCATCAAAATGATCTTTTGGACTGCTAGCACTTATAGAAAAAAAGAGTCATGTTTTACAGTTGTCACAAAGTATAAAATGGGCTGAAAGAAGGCTACAGGTCTCAAAAAATAATCAGTAAAATGTTGCCCCTTAGCTGTGGATGTAGCTCATTGGTAGATTGGTTGCCTGGCATGTGCAAGGCCCTGGGTTCAATTTCCAGCACTGGAAAAAAAGTCTTGCCCTTGCTTGAGTGGATTATATTATAGACCAGTTGACATACCATATTGCTATGTATCAGTAAAACATGTCATGTATGAGAACAGAGAATTACTAAAAAATCTATATTCTAATAATTCCTGTCATTTTTCTGAAGAGTATTAGGTCCAAAGGTATTATACCCTTAAAGTTTGATCAACCCTGAGCATTTTTTGTTTTGTATTGTTTTGTTTTTGAGACAGTGTCTATATGTAACCCATGCCAGCCTCAAACTCCTAATCTTCCTGCCTCAACCTCGCAAGTACAGAGATTATAGGTGTGTGCCACCTCCCCTCGCCCACTTTGAACATTAGTGAAATGATTAAATGTATCCAAGTTGGGAATCTCTAAAGGAGACCCAAACAATTTGAGAATATAGCTAAAAACTTTGAATTTTGTGGGTTTTTTTTGTATTTTCTTCCTTGCCCTACAGTGTATTACCCTATAGTATAATCCAATCAGTTATAAATGTATTTGATTTAAAGAGTCTTAAATGTGAGTTGGTTAAGATTTTTCTAGAAAATCTTTTCCCGGCATCATGTATTTCTACAGATACTGGTTTGAGCTGTTCTTGAAATTTAATCCTTGCTTCATAATATTTTCTTTATATATAGTTCATTTTTCTGTATTTTTATTTTCAGTAGGTGAGTCAACACAAGATGGAAAATCAGGATCAGGTGAAAAGATCAAGAAACGTGTGAAAACTCCCTATTCCCTTAAGCGATGGCGCCCCTCCACTTGGGTTATCTCCACTGAACCACTGGACTGTGAGGTCAACAACAATGGCAGTGACAGGGCAGTTCATTCCAAATCCAGCACTGCTGTTTACCTTGCAGAAGGAGGCACTGCCACAACCATGGTGTCTAAAGATATTGGAATGAATTGTCTGTGAAATGTTTTCAAGCTTATGGAGTGAAATTATTTTTTGCATCATTTAAACATGCAGAAGACAGTTTTAAAAAAATGCTTTATCCTCCTGTCAGCACCCCCTCCCACCCCTGCAACAAGGACTTGCTTTAAATAGATTTCAGCTATGCAGAAAAATTTAGCTTATGCTTCCATATTTTTTCATTTTGTTTTTTAAGTTTTGCACTTTTGTTTAGTCTCGCTAAAGTTATATTTGTCTGTTATGACCACAGAATTATATGTGTGTGTATCAAAAGTGGTCTCAAAATATTTTTTTAAGAAAAAAAGCAAAAACAATATGTTGCTGATAATCAGTTTGGACCATTTTCTAAAGGTCATTAAAACAGAAGCAAATTAAGACAGGTTTGACTGCAGTGGTGTCTGGTATCCATGTTTTATTTCTGGGTACAAGCTAGTTTATATGTTGATACGTTCTTGAACATATCTGTTGGACATTCTTTTCTCTCTCTCTCTCTCTCTCTCTCTTTTTTTTTTTTTTTTTTTGTTTGAATGTGCAATAGTCTATAGACCACAAATAAGCTTTCTTGTAAACTCTCTTCCTAGCAGGGAACACATTCTTCCATAATATGAACATTCTTCCCCCATTCTTCCATAATATGAGCATTTTTCTCCCTTATCTCCCATATATTTTGTAAGTCAGTTCTATGACAGTGAGTTTTGCACAGGAGAAAGCAGCTAGCTACCTGATATCTTGCTTTCTTTCTCCATAAGGAGAATGCAGAAACATTGTCTCAAAGGGCTCTAAAAAAGGAACTACCAAAACATGTTTGAAATGCCATTTCTTTTAACCTTCCAAATCCCAAACATTTCCTTCCAGGCATTTTAATAAGCATTTTTTGATTCTAGTTTTGGAAGTTCATAAGAGAGTATAGAACAAAGTACAAGAAATTAAATATTAGCCTTTTTCCATTTTATTTTATTTTTCTATGTATGTTCATGTTCCATATTCATTTATTTAAGAAATACATGTTTTTATCAGAAAACTTATAGAGCTAAACTTAAATGAAATTTTTAAGTAAGTAGATTGTTAAGACAATATAGTGTTATAACTTTCATTCTCTGAACAGGCCATCCTTGACTCAAATAAAACTATATTTCCTTTTTATAATAACTTCAAAAGTAATTTATAGTTTTGAACATGTAGTATCTTTTAATCTATTCCCTAGCAAAGCCTGGCAACATTATCTGAAAATGATTCTTCTTCCCATGACCTAAGACACTGTGTGGAAAATCATTCAACTGGCATGCCACATCCCTGTGGAAGGAAGGATTGCTGCCAAATGTACCTTTTTTGAGCAGACTGAGATTTACTCTCTCAACTTTTCAAAACTGTATTTCTTCAACTAATCCTATTTTCATAATTTCTCCTTTTGCCAGTTTTTCACATAATCTTTGATATATAAGCAACATTTGTTATTTATATTGTATTAGAGTATACCTTTTAGTGGTAACATGCCCTTGGAAACATATTTTTAAAGCTACCTTTGCTTCTTTCATTGCTAATAATCTCTGAAACAACAACCTCTGCATATTTGTTATAAAAGCACTTTCTGTCAAATAAGGGAATTTTTTCTAAACAAATTTTTCTCTATTAATTTGAAAATAATGATCTCACTTTTTTTTTCAGATTCTCAGAGTACTCAATGTACTTTTTCTAATTAAATTCTAAGTTTTTTTTCTGGGAGATAAAAGGTTAAAGAAGAAAAGGTAAAATCCCCGAATTCCTGATTTATGTTCTTACCTCTTCAACTGTATTGTCTCATTCATACTCTTCTATTTTTATCAGTTAGCTAAAGACAGCCTAAATTTCCCAATTTGCTCTCAGTAATACTTGGGACATGGGAGAAGGGCCTGGCAATCCACTCCCAAGGCAATCCCAAAACAGCCATTGAAAACCCTATGAGGGTCGCTATGAGTTGGATACCGACTTGACAGCACCTAACAACAACAACAGTACTTGGGACATACTTGTACATAAGCCTTCTCTTATTTGCCTTCTGCTATGATCTTGTGAGTTAGATGTTTCAAAGCTTACCATTTAGCTGGGGCTTAGCTCAGTTGGTAGAGTGCTGCTCTGTGTTCTCTGAGGCCCTGGATTCCATCCCCAGTACCTGAGAGGACCTGGCAGCCCACATCCAAAACAGTCAGCCATTGAAAATCATATAAATAGCAAAGAAGGACTGACATACTGCCGAGCATGGCATAGTGTTGGGGAGTATATTGTTCTGTTGTACCTAGGGTCTCTATGAGTTGGACTCAACTCAATAGCACCTAACAACAACAACAGCAATGATTTTATGAGTTAGATGTTACAACACTTAACCATTTATTCAGCTGGATTGCCAAACACAGTTCTAAATTCTTAGAATTAAGATTATCTTGCTGGTGCCCAGAATTTCTATCTTTTATGTTTAATTGGCTCTTGTTTTTATTCAAACCATTAACATATTTTTTGGTCTCTTGGCATATAATTTTTATATGGTTATTATCACTTCTCTATGTAACAAATTATTTGTATTTTTCCCAGTAAATTCTCACTTATTTTTCTTGTCTTGAAACATCCATTCAAATGCATTTCAGGAAACTTGTTTTAAACATTTGTGGGACAACTTTCAATCAAAATAAATTATATTCCATTTCCAATTTGAAGCATTAAAGGTAAATGACCATTATTTTCTTTCCCCATTTATTTCTTTTTTTAGTAAACTTTTTTTTTTTTTTTTTTTTTTTTTTTTTGCGGTACTGGGGGTTGAACCCAGGGCCTCGTGCCTGCATGCTTTGCAAGTGCTGGACCATTGAGCTGCGCCCCCAGCTCAGTTTTGACTTTATTTTTCGAGACAGGCTCTCATTAAATTACACAGACTGCCTCTGGTCTCAAATTTGCAATCCTCCCGCCTCCACCTCCCAAGCTGCTGGGATTATAGGCGTGTGCCACTGCGCCCGGCTTTTAGTTGTTGTTGTTGTTAGGTGCCGTCGAGTCAGTATCCGACTCATAGCGACCCTCATAGGGTTTTCAATGGCTGAGTGCTTTGGGATTGCCTTGGGAGTGGATTGCCAGGCCCTTCTCCCATTTTTGCGGTGCTGGGAATTGAACTCACGGCCTCAGAGACTGCAGAGCAGCACTCTACCCACTGAGCTAAATCCCAGCCCCCAGCTTTTAGTAGACTCTTGAAAGTAGGAAAGGTAGAACGTATAGATCATTTAAATAAATTTTAAATTGTACACCAGATTTTTAAAATCTGTAATATTCAATCAAGCAAAATCACTTCAAATGATTTAAATTACCTAATTGCTAACTTTATTCAGCTTTAAAACATTAAAACTCATTTCACTAGACAGTAATATAACCTTAAAAGCATCACAATAGATAAAGTATAACATTAGTTCCCTTAACAAAATCCTAATTGCATAGCAGAATTAAGTCACTGAAAGAACTTGAATTGTATTTAGACTAAAATGATTTAAATATAAATTTTAAAAGCATTTTATAAATATATAATTGGAAAAAACACTATTGTAGGAAATTATGAGAAGGCACATGTGGAATGCTGGGGTATACATACACTGTTTCTTTTAATCCTCACAGCAACCATATGGACATTATAATTAATATTCCTACATTACAGAGAAGGAAACAGAAATTATGAGAAGCTACGTAATTTGCCCTACATTCACCTCTAGTAATAGACAAAGCTGGGATCTTAGCCTGGTTCTCTCTCTCTCTGCCTCTTTTATTCATACAACACTGCCTACATGCAGTGTGAAAGGATATGTAATATACTGACATTTTGTAAGAAATTCAGTCATTAACTCCAGCATTATTGTCTTTTATATATAAGCCAGACCAGGTACCTTAATTTTACCAGCTAGGCAAACATAAGAAGTATAGACATGTCTCTGTTCATTATTACTCAAAAAATAATTAGAAATTCAAGACGAAATTCAGTCTATATCTGCCATCATGAATCCTAAAATCATTTCACCTAACTCCCAACATTCTTATATGGCAGAACTAAAGTTAAGTAAATTTTAAGCAAAAGTGAAGATAGCTATGGAAACAGACTTTTTCTTAAATTGCTTCCATAGTAGATTTGGAGAAATTAATTTAACATAGAATTTCAGTTTCCTCAATCCTTTGTCTCCACTTTAGAATTTCTGCTTTTAGTGACATTAGAAGATTTGTTAATCCAGAGAACTAATTGAATAGGGTGTAGAAAGGATACAAGAATAATATCCTTTTTATAAAGCAGTTTAGTATAGCTTCCTTTCCAGAAAATGTCTGTTGGTTCTGAGTGTGAAAATAATTAAGGAGGAAGGAGCACTCAAGTAAGTATGTGTCAGTGGGAATTAATGTAAAATTTGGCAAATATTTTTATTTAAAATATTTTCAAATTCATCTTCTGAAGTGAAATGGAATACCAAGTAGGCCACAGCTTATTATACTGAATTTTCTAGTCTCTGTAAATCTCTCTTGAAAGTCATTTAAAGTGGAAAAATATTTCAATAAACTTTTTATTTCTTTTTTCATATTTATGGACATGGATATTTCATTGAAGATCATTAACTTCTAGAACTTGACACTATATTTCTATGCCACATTTTATAAATTTATGTTGCACTTATGACCATATACATTTTAGTACATAACTATTCACACATTGCTTTATATATTACCTTATCTTTCCAGCTAACTCTTTAAAAGTTAGAATCTGTACACAAATGTTAGTTGATTATCTAGACTAGTCATTCTAGAAATTGTATAACCCATATACCTCAGTTGTCCTTTTCGGACTGGGATGTTTCTAAATATTCATACCTTTGACCCACAGTATTTTGTTCAGCAGATAAAGTTGCATCTTAGCTTTTAATTTATGAACTGTGCAAACTTTGCCCAAAACTACCTTACATGATCCCCTCCTGACTATATTCATTGAGTAAGTAAATCTGGCGATTCACTGTTTGAGCTAGTTACACAAGTTATTATCAAAAGAAGGCTTTTCTACAAGTTTCCAAATTAACATACAAGGAAGGAAATCACAGGGTGCTCTAGAGGTGGTAGCACCTACCCATTAGTCTTCTTAAAATCCTTCATATTTATGTCCAACTTAATCTATCCTCCACTTTCTTGCAATCTTAAGTGTCAGGAACGTTTTTTTCATATCTATTCTGTCTGTCTCTTGTTTCATTTTAAATCTGTTTCTCTTACCCAACAGGGAAAAAAAAAAAAACACAGTTTTTCACCCTTCCCAGCATTTACTCTTTAGTGTGCTTCAGGCTTGTCAATTAACATCTAAATCTCAGTTCATCAGACAAAATTGTTTTAATTCCTTTAGCTTTTTCTCCTCACTACTATTTTAATGACTTTATTTATATTTAAGAGCACATAAAATTATTTTCTAAGTTATATTCAAATTAATTACTGCGGTTAAGTTATAGTTCAATAGTTTGGTAGAAGTGAGAATTAAGATGTTACTATTTCACATTGGATTCAACCATCAGACCACCAGCAAATCAGCACTTAATTTTTATATTATCTAACATTTTCTATTAAATTTTGGTGTTTTATGATTTTATATTTTCATTAGTTATAACTAAAAAGCCATGCATACATACTTGTATATCATTTTGCCATTAAAATTTTTTAACCTATATTGCAGCAAGCTTAGTATTATGATTGAGCCACCATAATGTTTTACATATTTCTTTGTATCAAATATTGTGTTAAACATTAAATGCATGATTAACTTTCAAAAGTAAAACCTATAAAAGTCAGGTATTATCTATGAAAATTTTTGTAGACCACTTTTGAAATACTTATCATTTTTTTCTGCGACATGGACTGGACTATAACAACTTTAACTTTTAAATAATTAAAGTTGGATATTTACATATAAAGAAAAATTGAAAATTTATCTCATGGCAGATACATTGGAAAGTAAATACTTAAGAAGAATTTATGTTGTATATTATACCCAAAATAAATTTATCATATTTTTTAAAAATTCCAATTCTGTTATTACTGTGATGTTTATACCATTACCAATAAACATTATGAGCATACACATTCATTTTTAAAACTTAATTTGAAGCTCACATTAAAATGTGGGTTACAAAGACTTTAGGACTAAATTATGTCACTAGGGTGTCCAGTTTGTAATTGAATTTTTAAGAAGATTGCTGTACTTGAAATTATAACTTGACCTTTTTTCCAGCTTAAAAACGCAACACTTTTTTTTTTCACATTTTATTTGTATCTTTAAATTTTAAAAACATCTTCCTGTTTCAGAATCATTTTATATACATAATATTACTTAAAAACTCAGGGCCCCTTCCATCCCTTTGTACACTGAGAAAGTTCAGTTGGTGCAAATAAGCAGTTATATTCATTTGAATATTTAAAGTGTTTGTTGCACAGTTCATTTAATATTTTACCTTTTTATTTGACTTAATTCACATAATATCTGATTTCATTAATCATAAAATCTTGCCCAGCTCTTTAATTATTTAATAGAAGGAATGACTCAACTAATTAGCTACATGTTATAGCAAATTTAGGCCTTAGAGTTGAAGCACTGGCTTAAAACCTTTATATTCTTTGGCTATATGTGATGGGACAAAGTGTTTCGTTTTGCTTTTAATAACAGAACTTAAGAAATTGTCCTGAACAGAAATTTAAGTGGTAATTTAACATTATACAACTTTCTTCCAAAAGTGAAGTAATGAGTTTATAGCTTTAGTAATAACTTGGATGGTTTTGAGAAGGTAATCTATGGTAACCTATTTATCAGATTGTCAGAGCCAAACAATTTTTCTTTGAATCAGATAAGCCCAAGCTGTAAATTGGTATGCTATGTATTTAAATCCTAGCAGTGAAGTTATTTGTAATCAGTCTCTTGTCTCAGGCGCCCCACCTTGTTACCAATCCTCTTAAGTATGTAAAAGAAACATATTTTAAAGAAGCTTAACAGTAAGAAAAGTAAAAGTAAATGACTAAAAGATGCAGTTCAAAGATAGTTAGGTTCCAGTTTAATGTTGAATTGCTTGACTTCTGTGGCTTTTTTATTCCTGGTCATGTTTATTTATTTAAGCAATTTTTGTATGCCTTGTCATTTCATTTTCATAGAGATTATATTGTATGAGTGTTTGTGTAAGCTGGAATCATCCTTAGTCTTTTGTTGATAATTTTTCAAATGAAGATACATGGATAATTGTAAAATACACTAACTCTTAGGGTGTTATAGCTGAAACATGGAGATGTGTAGCTGCTGTGCTTTTTCTGAATGGACAGCTACAGAGTATTCATTTCTGAGGATGCTTTTCTGGAAAAGAAAGGCTCAAAAATATTGGCACTTCCTCAGAACCTTCTTTCTTGTTAACGGGTATCGTTTGTTGGTGTGTTTTGCTCTTACATTACAGATAGAATATCATATATGAATTTATGAATAATTACTTTCAGTTATTTTGCCTTTGTATAAGCCGTCTGAGACCTTGCTATGCTGTATAAGTTGTGTTTGATGGATCAGTGTGAGTATGAAATAAAGCAAATCATTTTTCTTTTGTATTATCTATGGATGCCACTATGAAAGCTGACATTAAGCCACTAAAGAGTTTTCTATGAATAAGTGTAAGTAAATGCTTTGATATATATAAACCTAAATAAAAAGATTGTATTGAGACAGAGACATTGGAGAAGATTTTAAGACAGTTCTTTAGGTTTAAAAAGGCTTGCTGTAAAATGGTGCATTATTCCATTTATTAAAGATCATATTAATGACAATAATAATTGTATTTTATTATTTTATGAGCTCTCCAGAAATTGTTATTGCTAGTATGGTATTTTAGATATTTTGTTCTAGAATAGTACATTTTCGATCTAATATGATTTTCATATCTCAGTATGATTTAAAAAAAAAAACCCACAACTGAAGCTAGAATAGTAGACACTATTTCTGATCACCTGCAATATGTCAGACACCGCATGAATTATTTTTCATACATAGCTGATTATTCTCACAACATTCCTATAAAATATGTAGTATTATCATCCTTTTATAAATGAAAAAACTGAAGATCAGAAAAATTAAATACCTTGCCCAAAGCTACAAAGCTGATAAGTGATGAGGTCTTAATGCATTTTCCATTTTGCTTTGAACTACAGATTTCAAGCTTTGCTTATAGCAAGAAAAACTAAAAAATGAAAATGGTTCAATAATTAGAGTAGCCAGGAACACACACAAATACTTTAAGGGTGCCAAAAAGCCACTAGGACTCAACTATTTCTATTTACCTAGTATTGTGGCTCTGCTTCACCTCACTAAATAATCTTTGTTGTTAGATCTTGGTGTTTTTAGATGGCTTTCTCTTCTCATTTATATTCATCTTCCCCGTGTTGTCTAACTGCCCTGGAACTCCTGAGCTCAAGCAATCCTGCGTCTTCCACGCAGCTGGGACTATAAGCATGCACCACTCTCCAGCTAGAATGCCTTCCTAAAATGGAACATGAATTTGTAAGGGTAACACATTGTTTTTGTCTTCAAACTAATTCAATGTGTTGTTAAGTGTCCTGCAGCAGGATCCTGTGTCATTCTTTGGGATAAGCATGTATGAAAGGGTGCTGGGCCACTTTTAACTAAATTCCAAGGGAATTTTTGCTGGAGAAAAAAATGAGGCCTATCTCTGTAGGCTCTGTTGTCATCTTAAGTGATATTTATTTTAGGGATAATACATTTGAGGTATTATTTTCCTTTTGACTCACATGCCTACCCTTATAATCTGGAATCTAGAGTACCATCACAGTTATCTACAGAACCCCCACTGTAGTATTGAAGATGATAACTACCTATCCTTTTAGGAAATGTAATGACTTAGGGAAAATGTGTGATAATGACCTTTTGTTGTTAGGTGCCATTGAGTCATGTCTGACTCAGCAACCCTCATAGGGTTTTCAAGGGCTGATTCGAGATTGCTTCAGGAGTAGATTGCCATGTCCTTCTCCCATTTTTGTGGTGCTGGAGGTCAAACTCATGGCATCCAAGACTGCAGAGCAGCACTCTATCAACTGAGCTAAACCCTAGACCAATAATGACCTACTGAACCTTTTAATAATGACTTATCACAGGAAAAATTATTCTCATCTGCACTCACACCTATCTGATCCACCTACCTAGTTTATATTCTTCTCTGCAAATCACTATTTTTAGCTAGCAATTAATCTTCTTTATTTTATAGTGTTCTTTAGATTAAAGGCTAGATTCTACATTTACAGTTTTCCTTTTTATTGGTATGACTTACCACTTGCTTTTTCAAAATTGAATAATTATTGCTGAACTGAGGGATACCAAAAAGTATGATAGGATTCCTGTCCTACAGGAACGGAAGCCATCTTGTGGAGGAGATAAGGCCTACATAGGAAATAGTTACATCCAAACAAGTTGACATGTAAATGCCCAAATAAATGGTTAACTATATCCTCACAGGTTTGAAAAGCCAAAGATAACTTCAGCTGAGGAAGTGATTATTGAACAGGACCTTGAAAGGGTGGGCAAGATTTCAACAGGAAAAGTGAAGGCAGAAGTAGCAGAGATAAGGAGGATCCTGGACTGGAATCAAAGCAGACTTAAGTAGAACCCAAACATTTGAAAACCAGATTCAGGTGTTTGAAACTACTGTCGTAGAAATTAGGGAGACCGAGGTTTCTAAGGAAGAAAAGGCCTTGAGAGAAGCAATGTGAAAAAGTTTGAGCTGACAGTTATGCAGGATAGATTAGGAAGGGGAATGATTGGACTAAGGATGTATGAGAAACTGCAAGTGTAATTTCCATTATGACCAGTAAATTCCTTTTTCAAAGAGCATCAAAAAAAAATTTTTTTTGAACACTAGTGTGTGGCAAGTAGTATACTAGGAGATAGAAACGGCCCTGCGCTCAACAGTACAGATTATGAATGTTGTAGGAGTGAAAGCCCAGGGTATTGTGGGAGTTCAGGCAAGAGTACCTAATCCAGTCTTACTGAATCAGGGGCAGTTCCCTCACCTTTTTTTTTTTAACCAGTTTTCCCTTTTGGGAGAACTTTCATGGCTGTCTTAAAATATAAATAAGAATTAGTTAAGAGATGAGCAGTAGTCTTCTAAGAAAAGTTGCACTATCCAGACAGTCCTGGGAACCTGAGAAAATGGAGCTTTTTCAGAGAGTGGAAAAACATTCATTTGGAGGTAGGATATGGTCAGGCACAGTGACACATGCCTGTAATCCCAACAACTCTGGAGGTTGGGCAGGAGGATTTTCAAGTTCAAGGGCAGAGGCAGCCTGTGCAATTTAGTGAGACACTGTTTCAAAATAAAAAATGAAAAGCGGGGAAGGGCTGGGTATGCAGCTCAGGGTGAGAGCATTTGCCTAACATGTGTGAGGCCATGGTTCAACCCCCTAATAGTGCCCCCAAAAAAGGTGGAGGCAGGATTTGGAAACCTGACCTGGTGGCTTGTACCTATAGTCCCAGCACTCAAGAGGCTGAAGCAGAAAGATGGCTGGAGCCCAGAAGTCTGAGACCAGCCCTGGCAACATAGTGAGAACCCATCTCAAAAAAAAAAAAAAAAAAAGTGAAACAAAAAAGGAGGAATTGAGATGTTAAATGGAAGGGTGAGGAGAGATGATCACACACAGCTATCACAAAAGGGCTAACATGCAATTGATGCTAAGAGTTTGAACTTATGCTGGGAATTAGTAGAAGAATTTAATCAGGGAAGTTTCAAAACAGGTACCCTATTGGTTGTATAAAGAATGGATTGAGAGGAAGGGAGTTGTGAACAGAATCATGTAGACTAGTATGGCATTGGTGAAATAATGATAGCCTGAGCCAACGCTGAATCAGTGATGATATGAAAGAAGTAGACTGAATCGGGGTTAATCAGTGGGATCCAGTGAGCCATCAATATGATAATTACAGAAAGAGTAATTTCCTGGTTCTGATTTGGCAAGGGAGTGAGCAATTATCCCTCAGAAAAATGAAAAATCTCAGAATGTGCAACTGATGTGGTATCTTGCCTTTTTTAGGTTTTTTAAGTAGAGCAGTTTTAATAATATGTCCTATTGTTATATATGTCCAATTTTTTATTCTAAAAATTCTCCCTCCCAAGCTTGTGCTCACTCTCGCTTGCACTCTCGTGCTTGCGTGCGCGCACGCTCTCTCCCTCTCTCTCTCTCTCTCTCTCTCCTTTTTTTTTTTCAGTACTGGAGGGTTGAACCCAGGGCTTCACACATGCTAGGCAAGTGCTCTACTACTGAGCTGCACCCACAGCCCCCTCCCTTTTTTATTTTTATTTTGATACCGGGTTTCATTAAGTTTCACAGGCTGCCTATGGTCTCAAACTTGTGGTCTTCCTGTCTCAGCCTCTTGAATTGCTAGGATTACAGAGGTGCACCATAGTGCACCGTTCACCTATTATTTCTGTGGAAATATTTCAAGAACAGAACTTCTTCTGGGTATGCCATACAGAAAGTCAATTCATTCTTTTTAAGTAAATACCTTATTCGATCCACTTGTTGCATATAGTATTATATAGGACATTTTGGAGTGGCCCTGTCCTGCCTATAAAAATGAGTATCAAGAGCAGCCTTAGAAGGAACAACAGAGCTGTGCTTAGCATGTGCTTAGTGCGCATAAGGCCTTAGGTTCCATCCCCAGTACTGCCAAAAAAAAAAAAAAAAGGAGATGGGGTCTGGGGGTGCAGCAACAACAAAAAATGTCCTAAAGTGGAAGATAGTAGAAAAATGATAAGGAGATATTCATTGTAGCTATGAGGTCTTCCGAAGAGAAGTGCCTTTCTCTTGCCCAGTGCTTCCCTTGCCCATCAAGTCCTCAGTCACCCAGCTTAACTTCCCAAACCTAGAACTCTTCCTTCCTTTTCTACGTAAGTACAAAGGGGGCAAAACCCTATCCAAGGAAACGAGCATTCTTTATTCATATATTTGATTTTCTTTAATTGTGATAAATGGAACAGATAAAGGGGAAGTTTTCCTTTGTTTATCAACCTTTCCAATAATGGCTAAACTCATCAATCATTTATGTAAGATGTCATGGGAAATATGCTTAAATTCCTAAGGAAAAAAATATTTAAGGAATGACCCAGTCCCTTTTCTCCCCCCGTTTTGTGGTACTGGAAAGTTGAACCCAGAGGCTGGCACATGCTTTGAAAGTATTCTACCGCTGAGCTGCACCCCAGCCCATTTTTTACCCTTTATTTTGAGACAGGGTCTCACCAAGTTATGCTGGCTACCTCTGGCCTCAAACCTGCGATCCTCCTACCTCTGCCTCGTGAGTTGCTGTGATTACAGGTGTGTGCCATTGCACCCAGCCTTTGACCCAGTCTTTTTGGAGTAAACTCTTACCTATTTATTTTTAAGTAAAGAAGTTTATTAAACTGGCTCACTCATGAGAAAGCCAGGCACAGTGGTATACACTTTTAGTCCCAGCACTCAGGCAGCTGAAGCAGGATGATTGAAAGTTTGAGGCCATCCTGGGCTACTTGGCAAACTCCAGGTCAGTCTGGGCAATTTCACAAGTCCCAAAATTAAAAATTTTAAAGTGCTACAGGTATGACTTGGTAGCACACTTGCCTAGCATTTGTGAGGCCCTGGGCTCAATCCCTTGTACTAACAAAACAAAACAAAACAAAACGGCAAGAAGAAAAACAAAAGCCTATTGCATCTCTGTCTTTACTCTTGCCGTCCCCTCCCAACTGAGTTTCAAAACCCTACTGTGAGTTGGACATGATGGCGCACGCCTGTAATCCCAGCAGCTTGGGAGGTGGAGCAGGAGGATTGCAAGTTCGAGACCAGAAGTCTGTGTAATTTAGCGAGACCCTGTTTCAAAAAAAGTTAAAAAATGGGCTGGGGGATGGGCAGCTCAGTAGTACAGCACTTGCAAAGCATGCAAGCACGAGGCCCTGGACTCAACCCCCAGTAACGCAAAAACAAACAACAAAAAAAAAAAAAAAAAAAAAAAAAAAACCCTACTGTGAGCTATTATGATAGGCAGTTGGTCTTCCTGTTTTAGTTTCTTCCTATGCCAAGCAATTTTATCCAATGTCAGTCTGCCAGTAATCTTTATCTTACCAGATCATTGGGGTCAACCTCTTCAGCCTGAAATTCCAAGTTGTCTACCTGTAGCAGCTACACACCTTTCCAACCTTATCTTTTTCCATCTGTATGCTACAGTTTATACCTGCTTGCCTCCTTTGTCTCCTCACTAGATTGTCAGAGTTTTGCAACAGCAAGGGAATCTTATCGGTTTTCTCTGTGAAGTACCAATGTTTAATTGATTGGTATGTTAACACCCAAGTAGTCTTTACTCATCTTTTAAAGTACAATCTCATTTAACCTATATTAATCAGATTTCTTAGTCCCTCTGAGTTACCCTATGTGCTTGAAAGATATTTCACTGCAGGTCACTTAGTCAATTAGAGTTAAAATTGGACAGAATGGCAAACACTGAAGGAAAGTGTGGATATACTCTATATATGACTACAAAGAATGTTAAGTAAGTGAGTACCAGTATTACCCACAAGCTACATTCAGTACCATGGCTTTAGAAAGACTAAGTTTAGGAAATAGAGACTTCAGTTCAATGTTTTTTTGCAAGGGGGAACTGGAGGGCTAAACCCAGGGCCTCACACATGTTACAAGTGCTCTACCACAGAGTTGTACCCCCAGCTCCTTTTTATTTTTTATCATGGTACACCGTCACACTGAGTTACTGAGTTATTGCAGGCTGCCTCTGGCCTTGAATTTGTAATCCTTCTGCCCGCCCTACCTGAGTTGCTGGGATTACAGTCCTGTGCCACCACTCCTGGCAGTAAACCATTTTTAACTTTTTTTTTTTTTTTTTTTTTTTTTTTTTTTTTTTTTTTTTTTTTTTTTTTTTTTACTGTAGTGGTTTTACTCCTTTCTTTTCAGTAATGTTAATGAAACAGTAAAATCACCATTCTTCAGGTGCCCAGCAGCAAATCTATGTGCCACTAGAGGGCTCTGGTTTCATGTTCTAATAGCTGGAGGCCTCTCCATTCTTGGATTTTCTGTTGTCAAATTTGGTCCATAATGTTTTCTTATTGATTATGAATACTCAGAAAAGACAGGCTCTGTGAACACCATTTATTTTCCACTGACTGAGGTTTGAGCTAGGCAGAAAGCCTATAAGGTCACTCCTCCCCAGAACAGTAGATACTAAAGCCAGGCATTCATAAACATGATCTTGTTACCCTACAATTTCACTTTATTTCTGCAATGAAATACAATTTACAATATCTGAGACATTGGAAGAAGTGTCTTTCATGGAACCCTAGCATTTTCCAGGATTTTATCAAAGTTCACCTAAGTTCTAGGAAAACATTTTATAAGTACAATTAGGTTTTAGATTTAAAATATATATATATTGACTTAGGCTTTCTTGATACTTAATTTTTTGAGGAAATAATTTCTGATTATATTTTCTCTTTTCTTGTTACTTTCTACCTTAAAATGGCATTCTTACCAATATTAAGAATCATTAAACAGTGTATAAGCCAGCTTTCTGTTACTACAATAAAATGGCTGAGGCAATTAACTTATTAAGAAAAAGGGTTATTTTGGCTCACATGTCTGGAGGTTCAAGTCCAAAACTGGGTGGTCCTATTGTTTTGGGCCTTCGGCAAAGGAGGTACATCTTAGCAGAAGTATATAGTGGAACAAACCATTTATATTTTGTTAGGTAGCTAGCTTAGCCATTAGCAGGCAATATGGAGGAAAGGGGGATTAAAAATGGCTCCTGCCATTCGGCCATAATGAATGAAGCCATGCACCATTGGAAGGACATTTTCAAATGGGTCCCACGCCCTTTCAAAATAATTCAGCCATTTACAAAACAAAGACCCTAGGCCCAGAGCTGGGCACCTAAAGCTGATGTCACACTGAGCATGCCCTAGTTGGAATAAAAGTACAGAAAACATGTGCCCAATCTCTCTTTTTCCGCCCCTCTCTCATCCTGTCTTCTTCCTCTCCACTCCTAGCTCTTCTCTTCTCTCTCTAGCAACTATGTGCATGCCTTTCTCTTCTCTCCGGCCTGCCATCTTCTCTGTCTACCCAAGGCTCCTTTCCTTCTAAAAGTCTGCTTAACTCTCCTGTTCTCTGGCTTCTTTACCTTCTTCTGGGGAATAGAAACCTCCTTAGGCCAATTCATCCCGGCAACGCAGGTTTTTCCAATTTTTTCCAGATTTACCTAAGCTTCTCCAGATGCTTCAGTTTTCCCTGTAATTATTTCTTAAACATGGAATATCTTTAAAAACCTATTCTACACTCTCTACTATGACTTCTGTGTCAGGTATAAATTCTTTTATATGCTGAATACAAGGACCAAGGTTTTGCTGCCACATTCCCAAACCCGTGCTTCAGACTCACCTACCTGTACTCCCGACGTCTCCCCCAAAACAATTTCAAGCCAAGAAACAGAGGAGACTAAGAGACCAGGGTCCCACAATTCCCTTCAAGGGAATGCCCCCAAGTAACCTAAGGACCTTTCACTATGCCCCACCTCTCAAAAGGTTCCACCACTTCCCCATAACATCACACCGGAGGCTAATCCTTTAACACATAGACCTCTAGGGGACAGTCATCCAAACTATAACATATAGCCATCAGTGTTACTCTGTATATTATCACAATAAGGATAAAATTTGTCATTTTTCTATTACTATAAAGTTTTCATGTCTCCATATATAGATGCCTCCAGATATATAAAAGGACAAGAAGTTCTCCACTTGCAAGAACTTACTTGGAAGATTAGTTTAAAAATGCAGCAGCTAACATCAACTTTACTAACGATGAAAATGAAATAGCAAAGGAGAGCTCACTACATGTATCCTGATAAACCAAAGTACTTTTTAAGTGATCAGGAGAGTGTTGAGCTATCATAGGTTATATCTGACTTAGTAATTGACTTTTGACCTATTGGAGGGAAAGCTCCATGCTTTCAAAGAGATTTACGAAGAAATATTTTATATTCTCCAGCCCAAAGCAGATTTGAAGAATTAAAACAAGAAACCAGAACCAGAATTCTTCAGTAAAATTTGGGACATAGTCTCTCCTAAGGTACGTAGAATTTCCGTAAATCGTATCCTCTAGAACTTCCTGTCAGTTGCATTTGACTTTCTGCATTATTTACATATTTGACATCCAAGAGAGAATACTTTAGTCCCTATTCTCTAGGAAAAGAGTAGTATGATGAGCCTAGAGCTGATTGTAGCCAGCTAGCTGTGTTTTCTTTGGTCTGCAGAATATTTAAAATTTGTTTTTATGTGAATGCCTTTTAAATGGGACCTGGACATTCTCCAAACCCAGCAACTCCCAATTGTTTTATATCCCACAAGATTTACCTGTTTACATTATCTTCCAAATCATTGTAAGCTTTTGGTTTTCACCTGTTCCAAGAACTTTCATCACAGACATAACATGAATATAAGGGCCTAGAGGAAATGCTTGGCATTTTGGAATAAACTTGAGAGGAGAGCCAGCCCTCACTAAAACTTTGAAGTAGGGCAGCTTGTTTGCTTTCTACACTGCTGAGCGCTTTTCTTTTTCCATAAGAATTATTTTTCTTATTTCTTATTTTTCTATTATTCTCTGCTTCTCCCTTGGAAAGCTGCATATAATTAGTCATAGGGTAAATGACTACTTTAAAAAAAAAAGATCTATTATCCTGTTCCAGTATGGCTTACCTTAAATCAAAATAAATAATCAGGGAGTGGGGATATTGTTTAGTGGTTGGGCACTTGCCTAGCATAGATGGGCCTTGGATTCAATTCCCAATACCACAAACAAACAACAACAACAAAATACCATTTGTTATATAAACATCAAAGTAAATGGGGTTCTTGGAAATCACTCTATTTGCAAACTCTGGTTGGTTCTTTTTACAGAAGCTTCTCTTGAAACATTTTTTAAAAAATCCATTCATGGTGGCTCACACCTGTAATCTTAGCACTCAAGAGGCTGAGGCAGGAGGATCATGCGTTCAAGGCCAGATTGGACTACATAGCAAGACTCTATCCAAAAAAAAAAAAAGTGAGACAAAAAGAATTTCAATTCAGCCTTTTAAATGGTAAGACCACAGAAAGAGACACTCAGGAATATTTGCTGTAGTCAAGCTCCTCCCTTTATGGCAAACAGAACTAGAGCGATGTGGAGCTGAGTACTATTAATTCTCTCAGAAACTCACCCACTTCCTTTACCTCCATAGTCAAGATTTAGTGTTTCTCATGTACAATTTTTTCTTGTAAATCTAACTAGTTACTTCTCAAAACAACCCAGCCATTGAAAACCCTATGAATAGTAGAGAAGCACTGACAGTGCCAAGCGTGACACTGTTGGATAGTGTTTCATTCTGTTGTACATATGATTGCTATGATTTGCACCAGACTCCATGGTACCTAACAACAACAACAATATTTTTTAAAAGATAAGCTCCCCTTTGGTACAAATAGTCTTTTCAGTAACACATTTATCATGCAAATCTACATGCACTGGTATAAACTAAGAGCATCAGAATAAAACTATGTTCAAACTGAAGCAATGTAAGAGCTGTCAATTTTATAGAAAGTAACAATATGTCCTTGTATCATAGTCTTTTTCTTTTTCTTTCTTTTCTTTTCTTTTCTTTTTTTTTGAGCTTGAGGGAAAAAATTTTATTTAAAACCAACAAACAGCCGTGTCCCATACCTTTACTAATAAATCTCTACCCAAGAGCAAAATGTAAGTGATTTCATTTGTGATCCCTTTTATGCCTAAGTAAATTCCTCCCTACTAATTTAACTTCCCAGTTTCAAAAAGGAAGAAGTACATTTATTAATCATTTTCTTTTTAAGTTTCAGAAGAATTAAAGTAATTCGTACACTGAGTTCTTTGTTTTTTAAGATTATGTGTGTGTGTGTATAAATGTGTGTGTACTGGAGATTGAACCCATGGCCTCATGCATATGTACTCTACTGAACTACACACCCCAAGCCCCTTAAGATCACATTTAAGTAAAACAGGCAAAGTGAGAGTTTCCCTTATAATTCAAATAGTTCCTTTAACTTTTCAGATAAGCCCCACCTTTGGCAGCCACTGACATCTCAAAGACGAGTCAACACCCAAAGCCTCTTTGTAGTTGGAATTAGGAAGTATTTCTGTGGTGTGTGTATGTGTGTGTCGGGGGGGCGGAGGGAGAGAGAGAGAGGGAGAGGGAGAGGGAGAGAGAGAAGAACACATCAAAGAGTCAGACAAACTAAAAGTGAGAAAATAAGAACAGTACCTAGAAATTATAAGGCTCAAAGCCCACATCTGCTTTGATCCAAGTCATACACACACTGGTACCCAGAAGTTAGAAGTGGCAAAATATAGGAACTTATTGTCCTAGAAAAATAGTAGGCTACTATCACAAGGTTAAAGGGGGAGAGAAGGATTGAGTAGCCTGCCCACTCTTTTCTGCTGAAAAACAAAACCTCCCCACTTTTGCCCAGGGACTGAAGGCCTGTGGTGCTTCTCCCTGCGCTCACTAGTTCTGTGCCTTTGATAAACTCAGAAGTCTGCATTTCTGAAATGAGTGACTTACTTCACAGAGTTATAGGTCTTTTTTTTTCAAACAATGTTGGGGATCAAACCCAGGGCCTCATACATGCTAGGCAGATGCTTTAGCACTGAGCTACACATCCCCAGTCCAGGTCATTTTTAAATCGTTGCTTTGTGACTGTGGTCTAGGTCAAATATTTACTTCATTGTCATATTCTGAGTAAGTATGTTGTTTCTCCTCCTTTAAAAAAATTGATTTTTCTGGCCTTGCATCTTGCATATATAAATAGGTTTTGCTAACTGGAGATAAAATTGTCAATGTCTTTAGTTAATATGTAGGCTGGTTGTTTTAGAAATCCTAACATACTAATAAATTAATTTTTTGTGTGTGGTAATTGGGGCCTGAACCAAGGGCTTCACACGTGCTTCACAAGTGCTCTACCATTGAGCTGCCCCCTAGTCCATTTTTTACTTTTTATTTGTGGGTCTCACTAAGTTACACAGGCTGCCTCTGGCCTTGAACTTGCAATCCCCCTGCCTTGGCCTCCTGCCGTTGTTGCTGTTAGGTGCCCTGGAGTCGGGTCTGACTCACAGCCACCCTACATACAACATACAAAACACTCTCTGATTCTGTGTCATGCCCAGCACTACTGTCAGTGCTTCTCTGCCTTCATAAGGTTTTCAATGGCTAATTGTTTCTTGGGACTGGCCTGCCAGGTCCTTTTCTCAAGCCGACAGTGTTCGTTATTCCTAGATGGTCTGCCATCCAAGTACTAACTAGGCTGTATCCTGCCTAGCTCCCAAGATCTGATAGGATCACTGACGGGATCCAACACCATAGTGGTATGGCTGCAGGCTTGGCCTCCTGAGTGGCTGCGATTACAGGCGTGTGCCACTGTGCATGGTTTAAAACCCTTTTTAAATTGACTAATTTGAGCTAGGGATATAGCTCAGTTGTAGAGCAGTTGCCTAGCTATGTGCAAGGCCCTGGGTTCCATGCCCACCACCGGGGGAAAAAAAGACTAATTCATACATTGAACTAGTATTTCTACCTCTTTTGCCGTATTTGTGACCTAGAGCAGATCATTTTTAGCTCCCCTCCTCTGTACAATTCATTTATTTTTAATAAGAATAATGAAATGAGTCGGTGTGTTTGTGCATACTTGTAATCCAAACACTGGGGAGACTGAGGTAGGAGAACCATGAGTTCAAAGACAGACTGGTCTACATAGTGAGCCACTGTCCAAAAAAAAAAAAGATATTATTGAAATGAATACTAGTAAGTTTTTTACTCATTTGGGTAAATAGCAAGGATTACAATCACTAAGTTATGTGCATGAGTATGTATAGTTTGTAAGAAACCACCAAAGTGTCTTCCTAAGTGGCTGTACTGTTTTGCAATCCCACTGGCAATGAATAAGAGTTCCTACTGCTCCACGTCCGCATCAGCATTTGATGGTGTCAGTGTTCAGATTTTAGCCATTCTGGTTTTGTATGAGGATCTCATTGCTTTAATTTTCAATTCCCTAATGGTTTATAATGTTTAGTGTCTTTTCATGTTGCCATTGCATATTTGCCACCTGTATATCTTCTGCCGTCTGTGTATTGGTATATTTTCTTCATCAAGGAGTCTGTTCAGGTCTTTTGCTCATTTTAAAATCAGGTTGTTGGGCTGGAGATGTATCTCAGTGGCAGAATATCTGCCTAGCATGCTCAAGGCCCTGGGCTCCATCCCCAGGACTGCAAAAAATAAAAGGAAATAAAATAAAAAAGAAAATAAAAGTTTTTCTTATTGTTGAGTTTTAAGAATTGTTTGATATTTTGGACAACAATCTTTTATCAGATGTCCTCAAATACTCCCTCCTAATCTCATTTTCTCCATGAGTTCTCAGTTTTGTCTCTTCACACTATTTCATATAATATTTTCATTTTGTAATTATTGTGTTAAAATGTACATGACATAAAGTTTACAATCTTAACATTTTTTGTTTTTAGAAAGTGTCTTGTGAGCTGGGCATGGTGGCACATGACTGTAATCCCAGTGACTTGGGAAGCAGAGGCAGGAGGATCGCAAGTTCAAGACCAGAGGCAGTCTACATAATTTAGTGACACCCTGTCTCAAAAAGTAAAAAAATGGGCTAGAGGTGGCAGCTCAGTGGTCCAGTACTTGCACAGCATGCAAGCGTGAGGCCCTGGGTTCAACCCCCAGTACCACAAAACAAACAAACAAACAAACAAACAAACAAATAAAGTGTCTTGCTATGTTGACCCCAAGTGGTCCTCCTACCTCAGCCTCTAGAATAGGTGGGACTATAGGAATGCCATGTCTGGTTCAGATTTTTTTTTTTTTTCTTCCAGTACTGGGGGTTGGACTCAGGGCCTTGCACATGGTAGGCAAGTGCTCCACTACTGAATTATGTTTCTAGCCCTTTTTAAATTTTTTTATTTTGAGATATAGTCATGGTAAATTGGGCAGGTTGCCTCTAGCCTTGCACTTGTAATCCTCATGCCTTAGCCTCCTCAATTGCTGGGATTATAAAGGCATGTGTCATAGCACCCAGCTCAGATTTTAACCTTTTTTTTTTTTTTTCTTTTTGCAGTGCTGAAGATTAAACCAAGGGTCTCATGCATACTGGGCAAGCACTCTACCACTGAGTTTATGCCCCCCCATCCCCAGACCTTAACCATTTTTAAATCTACAGTTCCAATAATATTAAGTACATTCATAATGTACAACCATCAGTACTATCCATCTCCATAATTCTTTCCATCTTGTAAAAGTGAAACTCTGTAACAGTTTCATTTAATTCAGTCAAATATGGAAAGCTTTTATATGATATAAGGCTTTTTTCCCTATTAAAAATGAGTATGTTTATTATTATAAAAACAACATGTATTCCTAATGGAAAACTTTGAAAACATATAAGTAGAAAAAAAGAAAAAACATATGAAAAACTCTGCCACCAGGAAAACCAGCAGCCTTGGGAGTTTCTGGAAACTGGACCCTTGGCCTGACAATTTGACAAAACATACCAGAAGCCTAAAATACTTACCCTTTGATCCAAGAATCCTTGTTTAGAAATGTATTCCAAGAAATTAACTGGATGTGTGCCCAGAGATTCAAATACAAAGATGTTCCACAGGGAAAAAATTGGAAATGACTTATACAGTATTAGTATTTCTGCCATAAGGAATAACCACACATTATGTGGTTTAAATAGCAGAAATTTATTTCTCACAATTCTGGAGAATAGAAGTCTGAGAGTATCATGTTGTCAGAATTGGTTTCTTCTGAGGTCTTTCTCCCTGACTTGTATATAGTCACCTTCTCCCTGCATCTTCACATGATCTTCCTTCTGTAAATATCTGTATCCAAATTTCCTTTTCTTATGACACCAGTCTTATTTTATTAGGACCCACTAATGACCTCATTTTAATGTAATTACCTCTTTAAAACCCTGTCTTCAAACACAGGCACAATATGAGGTACTAGAAGCTTAGCACATCAACATATCAACTTGAGAAGGATGCAATTCAGTCCAAAATGCAACTTAATCCAAGAATTGGGAGTTAACTAAATAAATTATGATGCATTTGCACAATGGTTCAAGCATACATTTTAGTTCATATATGAATTTTTAAGATAGTCATCCCTTAGTGTCCATGGAGGATAGGTTGCAGTACTACCACAGATACCAAAATCCACAGATGCTTAAGTCCCTTATATGAAATGGCTGTTCTTGTTAGGTGCCATCAAGTTGAGTTGACTCATAGTGAACCTGTGTACAACAGAATCAAACACTACCTGACACTATGCCAGGCTCGACGCTATTTTCAGTGCTTCTCTGCTATTCATAGGGTTTTCAAAGGTTGATTGTTTCAGGAGTGGGCTGCTGGGTCTTTCCCCCAAGCCTACAGCATGTTGCTTTCCCAGATGGTCTCCTATCCAAGGATTAACCAGGCCTGACTATGCTTAGTTTCTGAGATCTGATGAGATTAGATGCAAGAGTGATAGAGCTGTAGACATATAAAATGGTATAATATTGCATATAACCTATACACATTCTTCACATATGTTAAATCATCTCTAGATTGCTTATAGTTCCTAACAAAATATAAACACTATATAAAAGATAGTTGTTAACTATTGTTTAGGGAATAATGACAAGAGAAATACCTATACACGTTCAGTATGTGTGCAATTTTTTTTCCTGAATATTTTAAATCTGCAGTTGGTTGAGTCTGTGGATGTGGAACTCATGGTTACAGAAGGCCAACTGTACTCCTATTAAAAATGGCCTTAGAATGATATATGACATGAAAAGAATTTCAAAATATATGTCATCAGTGAAAAGAATGGGCTTCAAAATTATATGGGTAGTTTGCTTCTTTTTCTTGCCAAGTGTGAAATGCTTACATAAATGCATAGAAAAATTACTGGAAGGATTAATTATATTTGGGAGATGATATGGATGATTATTTCATTTCTATTTTTAATTTATTGCTTAGTTGTACATTTTAATATTCTCACTGTTTGTGTAATATTTTAAAAGAAGAACCCTGTGCATGCAAAGGCACTTGCATATACACAGGAAGAAAGAAAAGAAGGAAAGAAAGATGGAGGGAGGGAGGGAAGGAAAGAAGGAAGGAAAGAAAGAAGGAGGGAAATCTACCCCATGCATAAAGAGAAAGGTCTCTGATTGTATAGTTTTTAGACCCCTCTCTCTCTCTCTCTCTCTCTCTCTCTCTCTCTCTCTCTCTCCCTCCCTCCCTCCCTCCCTCTCTCTCTCTCTCCCCCTCTCTCTCTTTCTTTCTAACTATTTCTGTTTTCCAGTTGCTAGGTGAGTTTCCCCGGGATATGGATGCTTACTCACTGCTCTTTACTGCTTCTCTTTGCCCCATATGGTAATAGGATGCTCATTTAATGTGCTATGATGTGCTCAGTATACTTTTATTCCTTTTTAGAAGCTGTTTACATTTTGCTTAATCACAACACATTGCTGAAGCCAGTAGCATTATGACTAAATGATTAATCTTGATTTAGGGCTTATGATCAGAAAGGCTCTGAGCTCTATTTTTAAACTTGGAGAGAAAATTTTTAAAAATGGAGTGAGTTTCCCAAAAAAGAGGAGGGTGACAGAGCCCTGATCTCTATGATTTCTAGCTTGGGCAGCAGAGGTGCCTATTCTTGTCTTATTCGTGGGAGAAGTGACAGCAAGTATTTTTCTCCTAGGTCTGTTATTTCTTCAGCAGCTGGCTCTACTGCCCCAGTTATTTTCTTTGAGGCCTGCCCTTCCTCTACTTGTGTAGCTTGAGTAATTTATGCACAAAATAGGTACCGTTGAATAAAAGGGCAATACCTAAGTGAAGATGTAATAAAGTAATTAAAGGTTATGTAGGTTCATGACTCCACATGTTAAGCTTTCACTTTGCATATTATACCTACATGGCTATTGGAACTGTTGGTGAACTGAAATGCAGCCACTCCCTGGCTGGTACATGAAGTGGTGACGAACTTAGCCTCCTGTGTGAGTAGCTCATAGTGACCCATGTATAACAGAATGAAACACTACCCAACACTGTGCCAGGCCTGGTACTATTGTCAGTGCTTCTCTGCTATTCATAGGGTTTTTGAAGGCTGATTATTTTGAAAGTGGGCTGCTGGGTCCTTCCCCCTACAGCACCTGGTATTCCCAGGCAGTTTCCCATCCAAGTACTAACTGGGCCTGACCCTGCTTAGTTTCCAAGATCTGACGAGATCAGACACCAGGGTAGTATGGCTGTAAGTGGTAGTGTACAACAAGAGCACAGCTCGGAAAATTAGTCTTACAATAGAGGTCATATCTTGTATTAATCACCTTGCTTAGGAATGCCTTTAGAAGTGAGAATCTTCTGCAGAAATGAAGGAACTTAAGCTCTGGGAATATCATGAGATTCCCAAGAGAGATGACTATGTATAGTGAGGGCTCAGAAAAAGTTCAAGGACAACAATTTTGATTAGGGGCAAAAAGCCAGGAAAGAAGACATAATAGGAATGGGAGGAAAGGCAGGAGAATTAGGTCATGATGGATATGTTCAGTAAGTAATAGACAAAATTTCAAGAAAGAATGGATGGGTTCCCTGCCTAGCATGTCCTGGATTTGAGTACTGAGTAGTGATGATGATGATGATAATAATAATAATAATAATAATAGGAAAACAGCAACATAGGTCTGAAAGAGAGGTAAAAGGAACAGGTAAGTGGGCTGTAGGCAGTCTTTGAAAAACTTGGTTGTTTGGAAAGTGAGATATAAAAGATGAAAAATAAGAGTTATTGGGGCTGAGTGGGATTAAGAGGGTGAGGGAAACTTTCAGGAAGTTAATTAGTGACATGGTAGCGAAGGGTAATGAGACAAACTAAAATAAAATTAACTTTCAGAACTTGTGACTTGTGTTCAGATTAAAGTTTTTTTTCCAGTGGATTCTCTTAATAATATACTAGTATCCTATCCTTTCATTTTCTTTCTTTCTTTCTTTTTATATTGTATAGCACGTGCTTGATAGGCCACTTCTTGCCTTCAGTTTCCCAAACAGATGCTTCCATGGATGTGTCCATTTTTAGAGCAGGGCAATGGGCATGTACTCCAGATTCCTAGCATTTTCCTTTGATCCAGGATCAAATTTGAAGTAATGACTAATTACATATGTTATTTACAGTATTTTTGGTGTACAGCATTGACACTACAGTGTCTGACCTACTATACTTTCGCTAGAAAGCATGAATTAGGAGTGGTCTTCAAGTGGGTTCTTGCAGCGACCAATTGGGTCTTATTACTTAATAGTACTTGGGAGTTGGTGGAGACGTAAGATAGGAAAAGAAATCAGGACATTGCACACGAAAGTGCTTCTTGGAAAAACACTTCTGAACAGACTGGATCTTGTTTGATCTTTGGTCAGACTTGGATAGTAATTAGATAAGACATTATCTTTGAATACAGGGTATTATGGGTTTTTCCTATAGGTCCTTGTGAGCATGAACTGTCTTTGTCTTGAGAGTCTTAGGCGTGACAAAATATAGGCACCAAATAAATATTTATTTAGTTGAATTCCCAATCACCATCCTCATCTTGTTATATGCCATAGAGTCGGTGTCCAACTCACAGAGACCCTACGTACAACAGGCAAAACAGTATTGTTAGTGCTTCTCTACTATTCATAGGGTTCAATGGTTGATTGTTTTTTGGGAGTGGGTTGCTGGGTCCTTCTCCCAAGCCTACAGCACCTGGTATTCCCAGGTGGTCTCCTATGCAAGTACTCACCAGGCCCGACCCTGCCTAGCTTCTGAGATCTGACGGAATTGGATGCCACAGTGGTATGGCTGCAAGATATTCTCATCTTCTTGTTGTTGTTAGGTGCCATCGAGTCGTGTCTGATTCATAGCAACCCTCATAGGGTTTTCAACGGCTGATTGTTTCGAGATTGCCTCATGCCTCAGAAGTGGATTGCCACATCCTTCTCCCGTTTTTGCGGTGCTGGGAATCGAACTCCGGACCTCAGAGACTGTAGAACAGCACTCTATCAGCTGAGATAAATCCCAGCCCATTCTTATCTTATATACCATATATTCTTGATTCTAATCCACACTCTCTCAAGACTTTTACAGGGCTACAAAATCAGATGTGGATTAGAATCACATATGGATTGTATCATGGTCAGAGAGCTCTTGTTAGCGTTCTTGTCAGAATGCAGTCAGCACATAATTCTAATCCACATCTGATTCTGTAGCCCTTTAAAACTTTTGATTGGGAGAAGGACCCGGCAGGTCACTCTCAAAACAATCCTGGAACAATCAAACATTGAAAACCCTATGAATACCAGAGAATCATTGACATAGTGCTGGGCATGGCACAGCATCAGTTAGAGTTTCATCCTGTTGTATACAGTGTCACTATGAGTTGGACCTGACTTGAAGGCACCTAACAACAACAACAAAACTCTTGAAAGGATGTGGATTAGAATCAAGAATATACAGTATATCTTTCTTTTACTAGCCTGGGACATGGTAAGATTCTATTAGTGACACAAAGCCTGAACACAGCTCTAATATTATTCTAAAATATTAGAGATGAAAGAGACCTTAGAAAACATTTAACAGCCAGATGCGGTGGCACACGCCTGTAATCCCAGTGGCTCCGGAGGTGGAGGCGGGAGGATTGCAAGTTCAAGATCAGAGGTAGTCTGCGTAATTTAGTGAGACCCTGCTTCAAAAAGTAAAAAAATGAGCTGGGGGCACAGCTCAGTGGCCCAGTACTTGCAAAGCATGCAGGCGTGAGGCCCTGGGTTCAACCCCCAGTACCGCAAAAAAGAAAGGAAAAAATAAATAAATAAATAAAATCATTTAACACAAACTGGGCATGGTAGTGCACACCCATAATCCTAGTGACTCAGGAGATGGAGGCAGGAGGCAGCCTGCATAACTTAGCAAAACCATGCCTCAAGATAAGAATAAAAAAGTTGCGGGGGGTGAAGCTCAGTGGTAGAGTGCTTCAAAGTATGTGTGAGGTCCTGGGTTCAGTGCCCAGCCCCCAATCTCATACCAGGAAAGAAAAAAAATCATTTAACATAGAGTATATTCATTTTGTGAACAGGAAAACTAAGGCCCAGACATATTAAAGCCTTTTCAAAGCCAGTTAGTACCAGAAGTAGAGCCAGGACAATCCATGTCCTTCTGATTTCACAATTGCCACTAACACTCCTAAGACATTAAGAAGACTGCTTCTAAAAAGAAGAAAGAAGAAGAAAAAGAAAAAGAAGGAGGAAGAGGAGGCTGCTCCTTCTCTGTGTTATACTATTTTTTTTTTTCACTCCCCTACCTGCCATGCACACCTTGGACATGAGATCAACGTACAAATCAGAGAAGTTGGAACTTTTGAGAAAAACCAGGCTATTATGTTATGGTCACACATGGAGGGGATGGTGGCACCAGAACTTTATGTTGCTGCAAAGGTATTATGTTTATACGTGTTCCCTGGGGCTTGCTAAATGTGAGTGCCACACCTGGCGCAGACATTTTTTCCTGCTCAGTGTATGCATTTGCAATGCAGGAGACCTTAGCTCTTATCTTGGCTCTGTTACCATCATGTGGCCTTCAGAAAGTTACTTTTCCTCCTCAGGCCTTAGTTATTCCATTTGTGAAAAATAGAACTTGGACTATATGAGCTTCAAAATGCTTTTGGCTTTAAAATCCTATTATTGTTGCTTGTGAATTATAAAGGATTTAATTTTTTCCCACCCTTAAAGTAAAAGCCACACCTAAGCCCCATGGAATTTGATCATACTTACCTTTTAGTGTGAATATTGACAGGACTTTTCTGCTCTGTTTGGCATAACTAGAATGATTTAATTTTAATTTCAGTGGTTTCAATTATTGTTTTCCATTTGTCATTTTACCAAAGAAGTAATTGGCACAATGGTTCAATTATTGTTTTCCATTTGTTATGCTACCAAGGAAGTAATTGGCCTAATGGTTAAAGGTGATCTGTGACTCAGTTCCTTTGAGTCCCTTTTGAAGTGCTCCTTTGAAAATCTCTAGAACTTCTCTATCACTCATCCAGAGTTGCATGGTAACCATAGATTTGATCTTTTCTTTCTTATGAAATTGAGAGAGAGGTCATAGGGTCTCTTCAGCATCAGGGATCCTGGGAGATACCTAGAAAGGGAACATGTTCTCTAAGTAGAGGGAGGGAAAACTGCCAGGTGGCTCACTTTTATGTGGCAGATAACTGACTCCTTTCCCCGCTGTGGGGATATAGACTTTGCACTGTCTCAGCAAAGTCCCCTAGACAAGTCTTGGCAGCTTATCCTACATGCCTACACACCCAGGAATGAAGACTCAAGAGATTAGCTTTCTGGCTCATGTTGAAAGGATGCCCTGTTTGTCAGAGGCAGAGACCTGCCTTATTCTGAAAACTACCCTGATGTGCAAAGCAGCAGAAATGCATCACTTGTTGCCTGGACTTAATGTAACACAGGCCCAGCATCACATTACTTTGCCTCTAACAGGTCTTTTTCTTTTGCATTCACTGTTTCATACAATTAGTTACTTAGCAGCATTATAAACACTTGCTTTAAATATGCAGGAAAGGTTGAAAAGGAAGAGAAGTCGTGGTCTCTGGCCTCAAGGACTAAAAACTTGCTGTGAGGAAAATCAAGAATGTGTAGAAACACCAAGCACTATGCAAACAAGTACAAATTAAAATAATGGAGAATTATTTCCAGACATATATAGGAGTTAATTGGCACAATCAAACCTAGGTTGAGTTAATCAGAGAGGGCTTCCTGGAAGAATGTTGTTGTTGTGAGGTGCTGTCAAGTCGAGACATGTCCGACTCATAGCGACCCTCATAGGGTTTTCAATGGCTAATTGTTTTGGGATTGCCTTGGAAGTGGATTGCCATGTCTTTCTCCCATTTTTTGCGGTGCTGGAAGTCGAACTCAGAACCTCAGAGACTGCAGAGCGGCACTCTACCAACTGAGCTAAATCCCACCCCTCCTGGAAGAATAGTTACTACAAATTTAATTGAGTATATGGATATACTTAGAGAATTGAGGGACAATTTTTAAAAAGTGAAATGATTTTTATAAAGCCCCACTGTGCCATATTCTAGAAAAAACAAAAGATGTAAACTAAAAGACCACATGTAATCATATAAAGGTCTTTAGTGGGTGGGGAGAATGAGGCAACTAAACCAGGGAATCTACAGAAACACACCTGAACACCAAGTTAAAGATAAAATTAGTGATAGACAGCCACTGGGGGCACTTGAGCATGCAAATGACTATATGAAATTGTCTGAGGGAGACCCCTCTTCCTGCTTTGTGTAAACTAACATGGAAAAGTTGGTGGGAGAGCCCAGGCCAGAGCTGCCACTGTGGGGATGAAGTGGAGATGGACCAGTGAGCCAGGCTCCACCAACGCTTAGCAATGATAAAAGCTAAAATTCACTGAGTGCTAACTATGTGACAGTCACAGGAACAAAAACTTGTTAGGTGAATTAATGAGTTCAACCTCAATGAACTATGTAAGGAAAAGTTCAATAACTTGCTCCAGATCCTGCAGCTGTGACTGAGGAACTGACATTGAACCTAGGAACTCTGGCTCCAATGCCACTTAGCTACGTTGCTAAACTGCCTCCCTGAAATCAAAGAGTTAAGAGAGGAAAACTATCCAAGTACAATGTTTGAGAGTGTGATCTTTAGATTCAGAGTCGCTGGGATTTCATCCTGTCTCTGGCAATAACTATACACTCCTGAACAGTCCACTGAAAAATCTTTCTCCTTTTCCTGATCCATAAAAATGGAGATAATAGTAACTGCATATAGGGTTGCTGTAAGGTGTAAATGTGGTATAGTGTGTGCAGTGCTCAGCCCAGTGCCTGACACATAGGGACTATTCAATAAATTGTAACTATCAATAAAATTATTATCATCCTATGTCTTAGAACCTGGAGTCCTGGCAAGAGAGTGGTATAACTGGCAGAATAAGAAGGGGAAGCTGGGTGTGATGGTGCACACCTGTAACCCCAGTGACTTGGGAGACTGAGGCAAGAGGATCATGAGTTTGAGGCCAGAGACAGGTTGTGCAACTTGTTGTTGTTGTTAAGTGCTGTCGAGTCAGTATCCAACTCATAGCGACCCTACATACAGCAGGTGAAACACTATTGTCGGTGCTTCTCTGCTGTTCATTGGGTTTTAAATGGCGGATTGATTTTTGGGAGTGTGTTGCTGGGTCCTTCTCCCAAGCCTACAGTATCTGGTGTTCCCAGGCGGTTTCCCATCCAAGTACTAACCAGGCTTGATCCTGCTTAGCCTCCAAGATCTGATGGGATCAGATGCCACAGGGCTATGGCTGCAGGCAGGTACAACTTAGTGAAATCATAAATAATAAGAAATAATAAAGGGTTTGGGGTGCATCTCAGTGATGAAGCACTTGCCTTAGCATGCAGGAGGCCATAGTTTCAACTCCCAGTACTAGGAAAAAGCCAACCAACCAACACAAAACAATAACAAAAACCAATAAAACCAATAAGAAGGGGAAGTTTGGCTTAAAGTTATTTGCTACTCAAGTCTTCTGCTTTTGAGTTACAGAACATTTAGGGACCAATAGAATTACACTAAGGGAAGTGAAGAGAAACTAGAGGAAGTTCTTTAGAGAAGAATTAACTAAAAACACCAGTCTTGCAGAGCCTGAAGAAAACTCATACTACAAGTGAAGGAAAGCAAGCCCAGTGCAGTGGTGCACATCTGTAATCCCAACGATTTGGGAGGCAGATGTAGGAAGATCATGAGTTCAAGGCCCAAGGCAGCCTACATAATTTAGTGAGACTCTATCTCAAGATAAAATTTAAAAAAGGGGCTGTAGGTGCAGCTCAGTGGTAGAGCACTTGCAAAGTATATGTGAAGCTGTGGATTCAACCCCACAGTACTGGGGAAAAAAAAAAAAAAAGGAAGTGAAGGAAAAGCAAGGAAGCTGAGCCATTGGTTAGTGTAGGCTCTTTTGGGTTGTGGGCAAGGAGGAATGGGATTGCCATTTCACTAGTAATTTATATATTGAGCATGAACTTAACTTCCCTTTTTGTTTCCTCTTTTTCATCCTCACTATTAATAGACTGTGCTCATATTGAGAAGTCATCTATGCGGCAATTCTCCCTCTGAACAGTATGTACTTACAACAGAGTTAATAGAGATTTTGAAAGGATGTTGCTTTGAAAAATAGACAAAAAATTACCAACAGCATGATGGGTGACTGTCATCATTTATAGGCTAGAGGGTGGCTAGTCCACTGATGCTCTTTTCTTCATAGAGAGATCTTCAAGAAGAGGTCTTTGTGCCCATGTGTAATGACTACTTAGAAGCTGAGTCACACAAAGAGTCTTATTTTAGTTTTCTAAATGCCAAGCCTGGGCAGGCTTATGTTTTCAATACATGGGAAGAGTCAACTATACTTTTCACTCCATGGCAGAGGCAAATGGTTACCTTTATGCACATGTAAGCTGTCTAAGTCATCCCACTGGGTATCATGACTCATTTTATCAAATGACCATGAACAGCATAAATGAGGACCAAGTTATACTCCACTGTATGTAACAGGAAGTAGTGACTTGGCACTCTGCCCTTTGAATTTATTCTGTGTTCTGGGATGGATAAGTGATATTGAGAAAAGATAGTATTTATTATTAGTGATATTAGTGTTCTTAAAATCATTCACTCACAAATACTTATTGACAATGGTAGAGTACTTGTAGAAGTTCAAATGTTGTTGACTAAGAGCCAGTGTTTAGACTGCACATATGCCAACATGCAGCATTTAATTTCATTTCAGTAAGTAAAATTCAACTATATATATAGGGTACAAGGATAAGGGAGAAGGAATGAATTAGGTGCAATGTAGTTTGGATGTATTTTCTCTCTTTTGCTCCCCACTGTTAAGTATTCCCTGGTCCAATTCAGCAGTGGTTAAAGTGATTGCTATTAGACAGTAATGATTGGTGTCTGTGAGCTCATGTTGAGTGGTTGTTATAGAATTTGGAAGGGCAAGGCATATTTCAAAGACCAGACCTCAGCTATCTCCATCAAGCTGTCGCCATAGAGACAAAAACTTACAGACTTCCTTACAATCATTTTGGAAGGAAAATGTCTATTTCTGGCTGAGGCTTGGCCTCTCTGGAGTCAAATTTACAAAGATCTTTCTTACTGTCTTCTATGTAGTGAGGAATTTAGGACAAAATATAGAGCAACCTTATGGGGTAAGATGATATGCAATCTTTAAACAGAGAAAACGTACTTAGATTAAGCATAAAGCTAGATCAGTTACAACCTGGATATAATTCCAGTACTCTAGGAGTTAGTTATTGTCATGCTTTGTGGCCTGCTTTTTTATGGAGCGTGATTGAGTAGTTTCTTACCCTAACCATTGTTAGAACCTATAGGGCAATCCCTGCCCTGAGGTCAGATCTCCTGCAAACAGTTAAGTCATAAACTCAGATATCAGTTACCAAAGATCATGTGGTTTAAGCAACTTTTTTTAGCTGCAAATTCCTTAGGTCCTTATAGATAAATAAGACCAAAGACCTCAGTGTAAATTTCCACTTTTGCCTCTACTACAATACCAATCAAACGATGTCTTTAGAGAATCTAATTTTGCTTCCTAGAAAGTTGAGAAATTCCCAATAATCTGTGTTAGCACTAATTCAGAAGCTGAGTAGGATCCATGGAAAAGCAGAATTTATTTCAATCTATTTTACCTTTTGGAAGACCAATTCCATAAGGAAAACACTTCATTAAATTCTGCTGACATTTAAAGCTTATAACTTGTTTTGTCTTGTTTCTTTTTCATAACATTAAACTTTCTCTTTGGATGCTTCCAAAATTGCATTGGAACCTATTAGATTTTAAAATGCAGACCCTTGGAAACTACAATTTCACTTCAAAGAATTTCTTCCAGAAAAATATTCCTATCACATAAACACCCACCCTGAACTTGAGGCTCAGCCTAATTCCTGAACTTGGTTTCAAGAATACTGGACAGGAAATTGGCAGATTCTGTTCTGGAAAACTTTGACATCATGAAAAAATGGAATTTGGAGGTCCTATAATGAAGAATGTAGACCTCTACTTAATGATTTTAAAGTGAATCCACCAAGGGACAAGTCTCATTTCAGTATTCAGAGCTAACGACTACTATGTGAGTGTTACTTGGCATTTGAAGAGTGTCTCCATAATGAAAGCAGACACCAAAATGAAGGAATTTGGGGGAAACAAGGACAATGCAGGAAGATAAATAATTTCCATAGTACATTAATACACAAGAATGGAATGCTATATTCTGTAATCAATAGACAAATGCTATATGATTCCACTTATATGATGTACTTAGAATAGTCAAAAAAAACAAAAACAAAAACAAAAACATAGAAACAGGAAGTAGAATGGTGATGCCAGGACCTGGGGAAGGGGAATTATGATTTAATGGATATAGGGTTTCAGTGCTACAAAATAAAAGAGTTCTGGAGATGGCTGCACAACCATATCAATGTACTTAATACCACTGAACTGTAGACTTAAAATTGGTTAAGATAAGAAGTTTTATGTTATGTGTATTTTGTGTTGTTTTTAGGTGCCATTGAGTCAGGTCTGACTCATAGCAATCCTCACAGAGTTTTCAATGGCTAATTGTTTTGGGATTGTTTTGGGCATGGGCTGCCACATCCTTCTCCCATTTTGGAGGTGCTGGGGATTGAACCCAGGGCTTCAGAGAGCACAGAGCAGCACTCTACCCAGCCCATGTGTATTTTACTATAATAAAAAGTTGGAAGAAAAGGAATAATCAGTGAGTAAAGGGAGCTCTTGGAAATGAAAAATATGATTGTAGAAATAAGAAATTCATAGAAGATTTGGAAGATGAAGACTAGGTAATTTCTCAGAAAATAGATTCAAGAGATGACATACAGTCAGTGATTGTGGTGCATGCTGAAATCCCAGCACTTGGGAAGCTGAGGCAGGAGGAGTGCCAGTTTGAGGCCAGAGGCAGACTGTGCAATTTAGCAAGACCCTATCTCAAAATAAAAAATAGAAATAAAGGGGGCTGGGAGTGTAACTCAGTGGTAGAGCACTTGCCTAACATATACAAGGCACTGGGTTCAACACCTAGTACTGGAGAGAGAGAGAGAGAGAGAGAGAGACAGACAGACAGACAGACAGACAGACAGACAGACAGAGAAAGAAGGGGGGATATATAGATGGAAAATAGAGGACAAAATTAGAGAATTAATTGATTCAGGAAGCCCAGTATTTCTTGGAAAATGGAAACGGAGGAGGGAGATGAAGGGGGTTAGAGAGAAACATATTGTCAGTGTATCAGTCACAATCCCCAAAGCAAACCCAATTTGTCCCACATGGTTCAGATAAAGATATTTCTGTGATGGGACTCCTTACAGAGTTGTGAGCAGGAAAGATTAAGGGAACAAACAATGGTGGTGTAGTGTCCAAGGACTAGCAATACCAAGAAGCTATTGCACTCCCTGGGCTGAAAGGACAGGAGAAGAAGTAGTGTAAACAGAATCCAGTAAGAACCAGATTCAAGGAGAAAAGGCCTCCTAGTGGGAGATAAAGCTAGTGCCTGGAGATGTGGTTGCACCACAGGGAAAAGAACGCTGTACCTACCCAGAATCCAGCTGGCACAGGAGCGTGATACAGTCTGTAGTCCACAGGGGTGGTTCTTAGGGCAGGGCAGGTCAGTGTGTGACAGGAAATAAATTATCAAAGAAAAATGCAATAGCATTTTCCCATTGGAAAAATATCCGGTATCCATCCCGGGGGCGGGGGTTGGGGGGGAGAAGAGCCTAAGACATAGCATAATGAAAATGAAAAATGAAAGATTGGAGAACTGTGGATTTTTATTTAATCTTTTTAAAAATTAAAAAGAAAAGAAAAGAAAAGAAAGAAATAGACTGTTTTTTTGAGACAGGGACTCACTATGTAACCCAAAGTCTGCCTGCCTCAGCCTCCTTAGTACTAGGATTACAAGGCTTGTGCCACCATGTCCAGCTCTGGAACAGCTTATTTATTTACTTATTTTTATTTTTGTTTTTTTGAAGCATAGTTTTACTGTGTAGCCCAGGAAGGCCTGGAATTCACTCGGCAGACCAAGTTGGCTTTGAACTTGCATCAATTCTCCTGTTTCAGCTTTCTGAGTGCTGGGACTATACCTGTAAGCCACCATGCCCAGCTGTGGAACAGTTTTTAAAGTGCCCTGTGCTTCAAGGGTAGAATAAATATTTGATCTGAATTTCATTCTCAAAATATATTTTAAATAGTTAAAAACCTATAATAAAAATCTATTAATTTAATAAGTTTTAATACATTGGGACCCCTACTAGTTAATATCTGCTGTTGGGTAAATTAGTGTGTGTGTGTGTGTGTGTGTGTGTGTGTGTGTGTGTGTGTACAGACATAAGCATTAAATTTCTCCTGTTATTTCTGAGCATATATTTGAATGTATTACAAACTTGTCATTACTAAGAAATGTTGTAGCTTTACACTGACCTTTTCAAAATTAGGTCTGTATAAGTCTGCCTGCTTGCAGCCATAGCCCTGTGGCTTATGATCCAGTCAGATCTGGGAAGCTAAGCAGGGTCGGGCCTGGTTAGTACTTGGATGGGAAACTGCCTGGGAACACCAGATACTGTAGGCTTGGGAGAAAGACCTGGCAACCCACTCCTAAAAATCAATCCGCCATTGAAAACCCTATGAATAACAGAGAAGCACTGACAATAGTGTTTCTCTTGTTGTGCGTAGAGTTGCTATGAGTTGGATACTGACTCGACAGCACCTATCAACAAGAAGTGCGCCCAGATAAAAAAATATACAGGTAACTATGCAACCACAGCTTATATGTGCTAATCACAAATAAACATTTAATAAAGTTTGCCTGTTGGGCCAGGTTTTATTCAAAATAAACCACTGTACTTAGAATAAGACCTGAATCTCTTACCAGGGTCTAAAAATCTCTATACCATGCAGCCTCTATCTCTCCAATCTCACCTCTGAAGTACTCTCACATTTGCTGACACTGGCCTTCCTTTGATTTCTTAAATACACAGAACTTTTCCTTTCGTGGGCCCTAACACAGCTATTCTGTTTGGAATGTTCTTTCTATGTTGGCTCATTCTTTTAGGTAACTTCTTTTTTTCTATTTTTTTTCTTTTAGGTAACTTCTTAAATTTCACGTCTTCAGAAAGAAGTTCTCATCTAGTTTAGCTAGATCATCATTCTCTGTTCTCTATGTACTCAGGCTGGCCTCGAATTTGCAATCCTTCTGCCTCTGCCTCCCTAGTGCTAGGATTGCAGGTGTGCACCACCACATCCAGCTCCCCAAGCTTGTATCATTTTAAAGAACACTACCTTGTATGGGGAATGGCCAATGGGTAGGGCATGGGAAGCTTGGAGAAGTATGGTGCTTGGGGAAGCTGGCTGGAGTACCGATGATCTAGGAAGACAGGCTAGAGGGGATGGTAGTTCTGGAAAATAAGGTTAGATTCATAAAAGATTATTTGGAAATAATAATTAAGGTAGGGTGATTCACTGACTTTACTGTTAGTCCCCGAGGGGGACAGCCAAGTTGACTTCTAGGATTTTCATTCAGACCACTGGGTGGATGTTCCCCTACTGAGATAAGGGAAAAGTGGAAGAGGATGCAGTTGGTGGTGGGTGAGCGATGAGGAGATGATGAATGAATTCTGTGTGGACAAGGATTGAGCTATTTGGAAGACACACAAGAGGAGACGCTGAGCAGGTAGTTGAATAGATAATGGTGTGATGGTCAAAGGAATTTTGGGCACAAATGCAACTATCAATCTAGGGATTAAGTAGAGCAAGAGGCTGGGGTGGGATCTTGAGTTACTCTTACTATTTCAGTATTAGAGTAAGAAGGAACCAGCAAGAGTGAACAAGGCACTAGGAATGTACAGTATTATGGAAGCCCTTAAAGAAATTGTCTAAGGTGAAAGTCTCAGTAAATGAGCAGTGAGACTTTAAGTAGAGAATGTTGTTGTTAGATGTCGAGGAGTCGTTTCCAACTCATAGTGACCCTCATAGGGTTTTCAATGGCTGATTGTTTCGGGATTGCTTCGGGAGTGGATTGCCATGTCCTTCTCCCATTATGTAGAGAATATCACTTAGCAATTTAAGTTCTGATAATTCTCTTTTATTAATTAGCAGATCATACATCCATATTTCTTGGGGAAAAAAACATATCCCCAAATCCTACTTTAAAAATAACTGTTCTATTTTCATGTCAGTATTTTACCCTCTAGTATTTTATATGCACAAATATTTTTGCATTGTTGCAACTATTATGAATGCATAATTTTTATTTTTTCCACTTTAAAGTGGAAGGAATTTATGGTTTCATAATGATCATCTTAGTGGCTGTATAATGTCCCATTCAATCACATTTTTAGAGATACTTATAAAAAGATATAGATGAGTCTATTAAAATTATAGGAACAAGAAAAACCTACAAGAAAATAAACTTTTATCAAAATTCATCTGCCTCATTGTAAAGAGTTAAGCACACAGAGGCACAAATGACCCTTATCAATAAATTTGTGTCTTCTTGAGTTTATGTGTTATTATTATTTTGCAGTGCTGAGGACTGATCCTAAGGCCTCACATATGCTAGGAAAATACTCTGCCTCTAAGCTACACTCCCAGCCCCTCTTCTGGAGTTTAAATATAGACAAACTAATTCTGTTACATTGCTTCTTGTCTACAACTTCATATAGTCACATTTCAACCTTGGGGGAAAAATGGATATTTTGAATTATATCATAAGAGAAGCAGGGTTAAACTAGAGGGAGACATGTTTATTTAGTTGATCCTTGAAACACAAGGATGCTCTTCATAGATAAACTAGCAAACTAAGACTAACATATCACCCTGGTGCGTAGTTTGCTTTGCCTTCTCAAGAACAGGTATAATGAAGCCAAGCAAAATACTAAATGATGCTTTTATCCATTACCACTAAACATTAAAAACAAACTGAAAGGCTCTAAGGTATCCAAATATCCTAGCAAGTTTTAAAACCTTATACTTTTACTATTAGTATCTTTTGATGATTTCAAAAGCTTTTATTTATACTTTCAAAGCTTTTATTTATAAATCATCACAAATGTCCTTTAGTACAAACAGGGCAGAAATGGTTAATACCTATTCTCATTTAAAGTTAAGCCCTAAACTGATTTGTGAGAAAAGTTGTTAAATAAGATAAAAAGAGGAATTTTCTGGAGCTGTAGGGTTTGAGTTTCTGTAGGAAACGTAAGAAGCAAAAGGTGAACTGGCTCTACCAGATCCCCTGACTGAGCCAAGGACATTTTTACTCTTTGAACTAATGTCTCTGCTGAAAACGTGTTCTTTAGCTCAGAAAAACTAAGACGCCTCTTGTTACCAACAAATATGTCTTGAATTTGGTGATATCCAAAGCAATTGATCAGACAGCCTTGGACTAGTAGTGCTGCTGGACTCCATTTGATTTAATTAAGAATTGAGCTCCTACTATGCACAAAACAAAGTGCCATACACAGCTCTCATATCAACATTGTTTAAAGACATATCTTCTGTCTTTACCCATTGTTTTAAGCCAGACTTAGATCTCTGTATGGATCTTGTTGGCAGTTTCCCATGTGTTCCTACATTCCTATTTAGTGAGAAGCTAGTTTTTGTCCTCGTTTTAGATTGTAGGAAATGTGTCATAATGTCAGGTCAATCCAGAGCACCAGCTAATTTAAGTTCCTAGGCTCAGAACCTGGGACTATCTCTGTGGTGAGGGACAAGGGAGAAAGGTGAGTGGATGGTAAGGAGAGTTATAGGCTTGTGAATCACAAAGAGCCTGTAGGAGTTTAGCACCTTCTACACACCACCTTGTCATTGAACCTCTGGTTAATAATCAGAACTGTATGAAGGAGATGTTAATAGCCGTGTTGTATAGATAAGGAAACTGGCTAGTGATCTGCTCAATGTCACAGAGTATGTGGTGGATCTTGGATTTGAATTTCTTCTCTAGGTCTTCAAAGGCTTTCCACCACAGTGCACAAGGATCAGTAGGATTTCAGGTCCAGAGCCAATCATACTGTGCCTACCATTCCCATATTTTTACAAGAAGGCATCTGTCTAGTCTAGAATGTATATCTAATAAATTAGTAAAGAAAAAAGGGGTCATGGACATGTATGTGTAGGGTATACATCCATCTTTTTTTTTTCTTGATGGAAGTCCCTTAGGTCATTTTAGAACTAGTGTCACTATCTGCTTTCTTGAGTCCTTATCCATACCACAAAGACTTGTTTGCCCCACTAAACTATGGCTGGCTGGTCCATTTCTGTCTCTAATAATGGCGGTGAGGATCAAACAATAAACTATAGCACCTGACAAAGTTGTAAAGTAGAAGACATCATTTCAAGGTATCAGGAAACTGTGAAATTGCTGATTTAAATAAATTCTTGATTACTTGAGATACGGGAGGGCAGCAACAGCATTTGGTAACCCAACTCGATAGATAGGATCTAAAATCACATGCCAAACAGCAATTTTAATCTTTTTGAGATTTGGCTCTTTTGTACTGTTTGCAAAGTAGAGAAAAGAAAGGATGGAGTATAAAATGTCAGTAAGATTATTTAACTCTCTTCTCTTTGTCAGTCCTGCACATAGATAGATGAAATTAGGACAGAAGAAGAAGATGAAGAGAAAAAAGCCAGAGCCAGGCATACGTGTGAATTCAGCTACTACTGTGGTAAGGAAATGAATTATTGGGGGAAAGGCTTCATTCAGACGATCCCCCGGGACGGTTTTCGACAGTGCCTGTGGCACTATTCCAGTGAGTCCCACGACTCCCCGCCGTGGGAAGGCGATGCGCGTGGCAGACGCGCGCCTAGTAGTACACTCACGTGTACGTGTACACACACACACATTCGGCCAGCCTCCCTGCCCCCCCAGGGGGCGGGTCTCTTTCTCTTTAAAGAGCAGACGGTCTCCGCGCAAACCCAGGCTCTCTAAGGCCCCGGGGGCCCGGGACCCGAGGTGCACGCAGCCAATGAGCGCAGCGGAACGGCTGGAGCGCGGCTGACGCTGCACCAATGGGCGCCCGCGGGGGGGCGGGGGCAGCGGGGAGACACTATTGTTGATGAGGAGCGGCGGCGGCGGCGGCGGCGGCTGCACCACCTCGTTGCTGCTTGCCACGGCCCGGTCGCTCCCCGCACTCCGGAGTCCGGCTTCGTCACCCCGTCGCGCGGGGGCCATCCCAACGGCCCCGAAAATCCTCCCCCTGCAACCCAAGAACAACAGAGCGCCCCCCGTCTCGCTCAGTCACCGGGGAGGGGGGACCATGTCCCAGCGGGTGAGGCGCAATGGGTCCCCCACGCCGGCCGGCGCCCTCGGAGGTGGTGCGGTCGCCACCGCGGGGGGACCCGGGAGCCGCCTGCAGCCCATGAGGGCGACGGTTCCGTTCCAGCTGAAGCAGCAGCAGCAGCAACATGGCAGCCCCACGCGGAGCGGCGGCGGCGGCGGCGGCAACAACAACGGCAGCTGCTGTGGTGGCGCCTCAGGCCCCTCAGGCGGCGGCGGCGGCCCGCGCACCGCCTCCCGCAGCACGAGCCCCACGCGCGGTGGCGGAAGCGCGGCGACGCGCACTAGCCCCACGGTGGCCACGCAGACGGGCGCGTCCACGACGTCCACGCGAGGCACAAGCCCCACGCGCGGCGCCGCGCCCGGGGCTCGCGGGAGCCCCCCGCGGCCACAGCCCCCGCCGCCGCCTCTGCTGGGCACCGTGTCGTCGCCCAGCTCGTCGCCCACCCACCTGTGGACAGGCGAGGTGAGCGCGGCCCCACCCCCAGCCCGCGTTCGCCACCGGAGGAGGTCCCCGGAGCAGGGCCGCCCCTCCCCAGAGAAGAGGAGCCCGAGCGCCCCGGTTTGCAAAGCGGGTACGTGCCGGGGTCGCGGGCTTGGGGGAGGCGGCGGTGGGAAAGGGTCCCGGGGCTCGGCGGAGGGACTGCGGCGCTACCGCGAAGCCCGGGGGCGGGGCGCGCCCTGGCGCGGGGTGGGGACCCGGGTTGCGGCCCCGCCTTTCCCGGGCCTCCTGGCGCCCTGGCCGCCACCCCGCCCGCCTCATTCATCGCTGCTGTGTGGAGGTGCAGCCGCTAGCCTTGCGCTTAGGTGGATAGGTGTAAATTATAAACCTGGAGTTTTGGCCTTCCTCCGCTTACTCCTCACCCTCCCTTGAGGGTGAGACTAGGAGTGGTTTGTCATTTTGTTTTAGTGGCGTGGTTCATGCTATTATAGCACGTGTGCTACCCAGTAGTTCTGTTGGGCAAAACAGTTTCGTATCTGGGGGACGGAATGTATTAGTGGTAGATTTGGATCGCTGAAGAGATGTTAGGCTGGGAGTGGTTTTCGCATGTCCTAAGACTTGATAAATGGGTTGCAAGAAGTGAAAAGCAGGATTCCTTTGGGAGGTGTACGAGGTTTGTTTTTTTTTTTTTTTTTGATTTTGATTTTATTTTTGTTTTTTGTCTGAGGGTCTAGATGTATTTCTAATATATTGGTTTTGTGTTTTGGAGGTAGAAAAACAAAATACAGGGTTCTTTTCGTCTTGTTATTATTGTTGTGGATACCTAAATTTATAGTTTTGTATGCCCGACATGTTTTTTGGGAAAGGTTATGAATGGAACTGTTGGGTTCCTGTAGAGCCATTCAAAGAGAAATTAAAATTGTGGGCTATGGAAAGGGATAAAATTTATCATATGGTTACAGTTACATCAGAATCTAGTGAAAAAAAGAAACAGGTGATTTTTAGTTATAGATTGATAATGCCAGGCTGGAGTTTAGCTCAGTTGGTGGAGTGCAGAGTTGTGCTCTCTGAGGCCCTGGGTTCGATCCCCAGCACTGCAAAAAACGCGAGAAGGATGTGGCAACCCACTCCCGAAAACAATCCTGAAACAGATAGCCATTGAAAACCCTATGAGGGTCGCTATCAGTCTGACCCACTGGACGGCACCTAACAACAATTGATAATGCCACCGTACACCTTTGTCTTTCCCTGTCTGGAGAGTTCCTGTTAGAACCTTACAGGCAAAATTGTTGGGAATTTCAGAAAACTTAATAGTGTAAGTCGTAACCAACTAAGTCAGATGTAAGTGGTTTCAGAAATGGAAAGAGTAGTGGGAATCTTTCTTACTATTTTATGACAGGTTTTGGACAGTATTTTTGTGGGAAAGAATTTCTTTGACGAATAATGGTGTTTTCTATTTAAAATTGGGGTATGGTTTTAAACCTTTTGAGAATGCAAAATGTTTTTTTAAACTTTTGTTAAAGGTAGTAGGACTTGCTCCCCATAACATCTATCATTTACTGAATTCTTATACAAGGTGGGTGATTTTCAAACATCTCGTTTTAGCCCTCACAATAGCTTTTAAATTTTTTATTAGTAATATTTTAGTGTACAACTTAATGGGTTTCATTATTACATTTCCATACATGCATATCATTGTACATTGTTCATGTTCACCTCCCCCATTACCCTGTCATGATCATGTTAGGTGCCATCGAGTCAGTGTCTGACTTATAGCAACCCTGTGTACAACAGAAGCAGCACTATTCTTGTGCTTCTCTGCTACTGATAGAGTTTTCAATGGCTGATTGTGTTTTTGGAAGTGGGTTGTCAGGTCCTTCTCCCAAGCCTACAGCACCTGGTGTTTCCAGGCAGTCTCCCTTCCAAGTACTAACCAGGTCCTACCCTGTTTAGCTTCCGAGATCTGACATCTGGTGGGATCAGATGCCCCAGTAGTACGACTGCAGGCAGTTTTCATGATATGTAAGATAAAATCTGGGAAATAGCACACCAAAATTACATGGGCTTAGTTTTTCAAGCAGTTCTTTATCTGGTGAACAAGACTGCTTCCGTTTGTCTTCTATTTTCTGGAGCCAGTCTAGTACATCATGAAGAGGGGAAGAAGTGTTTCTTAAGTAAGCAGTAGAGGTGGAGGAAGGAGGCAGGGCCCTCAGCCTAATAACAGAATCTGGCCACTCTGTCAGTTATTTAATACTCAAAGCAGAGTAGCAATTCAAAGAGAACTAGGTGATCCAGGACCGTAGTGCACATCTATAATCTCAGTGACTCAGGAAGCTGAGGCAGGAGGATTGCAAGTTCCAGGTCAGAGGCAGTCTGCACAATGTAGACCTTGTCTCAAAATTAAAATAAATAAATAAATAAATAAATAGGCTGGAAGGTGCAGCTCAGTGATAGGGCATTTGCCTAGCACGTGTGAGGCCCTGGGTACAACCCTCTAGTGCTGAAAACAAACAAGGAGAACCAGGTTAAGTTAAATATATTGGCAGAACATGGAGGAAGGTGCTCTTTTCCTGTGATTTCTAGGAGACTGTGTTTCCTGGATCTCAGGCTCCTTGTGTGCTCGTTGCTCATGTTTTCCAAAGCTTCCTTCTCCCAGATGTGTCATTCTGTAGAGTATTCATTTTGAAAAATTAATCATTCTCATTAGCTTCCTCAGTCTTCCTCCTCTAAAAAAATAACAGAAAAATGAAAACTAAATCTTCTATTGCAGCACACTGAACTGGGTGTGAGGCAAACTATTAGGTCTTACTCAAGTGTAAACGTCTGATAACTTTCTTCCTGGAATGGAGTCTTGTTTTACTCTAGTGAACATCCAAGGTGGAAAGAAAAGTGTTTCCAGATTTCAAGTTATTTGCCAATTTCCCATGAGTAAATGTGGAAGAAGAGTCTTTAATTACCAGACCCCCCTTTTGATTAAAGGGAAGTTATCACTAGTTTGCAGGCTCAATGAAATATAAAAGTTCTTACTGTAGAAAGGAAGGGGCTATCTCATATCATTCTGTAAGCCTCACATGACTCAAATTTTAGGACTCATTTAGATTGGGCTGTTAGCTTGTAGGTGTCTTATTGGATGCCCTGGATATGTCCTAACCTTTTATTAGGGCTCCAGTATCTTTTTCTTTTTCTTTTTCTACTTTTTGAGACAGGGTCTTGCTAAATTACACAGATTGCCTCTGGTCTTGAATTTGCAATCCTCCTGCCTCTGCCTCCTGAGTCACTGGGATTACAGGTGTGCACCACCGCGCCTGGCTTGGCTTGGCTTGGCTTGCTTCCTCTCTCCCTCTTTCCCTCCCTCTTCGCTCCCCTCCCCTCCCCTCCCCTCCCCTCCCCTCCTCCTTCCTTTCTTCCTTCCTTCCTTCCCTCCTTCCTTCCTTCCTTCCTTCCTTCCTTTCTTTCTTTCTTTCTTTCTTTCTTTCTTTCTTTCTTTCCTTCTTTCTTTCTCTCTCTCTCTCTCTCTCTCTCTCTCTTTTTCTTTCTTTCTTTCTTTCTTTCTTTCTTTCTTTCTTTCTTTCTTTCTTTCGGACTGGGGATTGAACCCAGGTCCTTGTGCTTGCATGCTTTGCAAGTACTGTACCACTGAGCTGCACCCCCAGCCCATGTTTTTACTTTTTGAGACAGGGTCTCGCTAAATTATGTAGACTGCATCTGGTCTCTAACTTGTGATCCTCCTGCCTCTGCCTCCCGAGTCACTGGGATTACAAGTGTGAGCCACCATGCCGGCTGGCTCCAGTATCTTAAAGTGCCTAAGTTGAAAGTCTCAGAGTCTCTACTTGGTGCTGCCACTTCAGGGCTTTGAGCTCATCATTGCCTGACATAGAATTTCTTCTGTTACTATGATAAAGTAACCTAAGCACCCACCCTGGCATATTTTAAACATTCCACTTCAGTGCCTGCCATCTTCGTAGCAAAAGTGGTTTGTCATTAGGAACTCAGATATGCTTAGAGATGATAACTAGGCAATAGGGTTAACTCTGCAGTTTGTTTTTGTGCCTTCCTTTCTTACCTGACTTTTTCTTACTCAGTAAAATGTCAAACATATATTAAAAATGGAGAGAGATGATAACGTAGACGTTAGGAGAACAAAGTTTGGTTAGACACCCTGGGTTTAATACCTTAGTCCCATCATTTGGAAGCCATGTAATAGGGGAAGTGAATAACTCTTAACTTTCTCATCTGTGAGATGGGTGATGTTACCTACTTCATGTAATGGTAGTGATAAATGAGGGAAAATTGAAAAATAGCATAGTCCCTCAGTACTCAGGTTAGATTTTGTGTATCATTAGTTTTGCTTCTAGTTTTGGTGGATGTAACATAAATTGCAATGGGAGAAGGGCCTGGCAATCCACTCCCAAGGCAATCCCCAAACAGTCAGACATTGAAAACCCTATGAGGGTCGCTATGAGTCGGATACCGACTTGACGGCACCTAACAACAGCAACATAAATTGCTAATGTAGCCTCAGTCTTCACGGTCATATGAAATTTCTTGTTTTTTGTTTTTATTTTAGTTCTTTAGTGCCGTCGAGTTGAGTCCGATTCATAGTGACCCTGTGTACAACAGAATGAAACACTCCCCAACACTGTGCCATGCACACAATCTTTTTTTATGTTTAAGCCCATTGTTGCAGCCACTGTGTCAGTCCATCTAGTTGAGGATTGTATTCCCAAGTGGTCTCCTATCCAAGTATAAACCAGGCCTGACCCTATTTAGCTTCTGAGGTCTGATAAGATTGGACACCAAGGTGGTACAGTTGCGGGCTGTTTTATTTTTAATTGATAATAATAATTGTGTCTATGGGGTAGAGTGATGTTTTGATACATATATACATTGTGGAATAGTCAAGTTGGGCTAATATTATCTGTCACCTCAAACACTTAAGAGGATTTTGTGATGAGAACATTTAATCATTCTTGTATTTTTGATCTATACAATTTAGTAGATTTTTTTTTTTATTGCACCACTTGGGGAATGAACCCAGGGCTTCACACATGCTTTAAAAGTACTCTACTACTGAGCTGCACCTCTCAGCCTATTTTTTACTTTTTATTTTGAGATAGGGTCCCACTAAATTATACAGACTGCCTCTAGTCTCAAACTTGTGATCCTCCTGCTTCTGCCTCTTGAGTCCACTGGGAAAACAGGCAAAAGCCACCATATTCAGCTCAATTCGGTAGACTCTTGAACACCTTGGAGTTTAGGGGTGCTGACCTCATTCCTAGGAGTTGAAAACCCACCTGTAACTTTTGGCTGTGCCAGAACTTAACAGCCTGTAGTTGACTGGAAGCTTCACTGAAAACATAAACCGTTAATACGTAGTTTATTTGTTATGTGTATTATATATGGTGAAAAATCCAGGAGAACCTGGAGAGACCGTTTTTTACTGCCACATGCGATTTACTGGAGAGACAAATTGCACAGATGGAGATGATCAGCATCACACTGTATGTATGTGGAGCACTTGCACTCACCAAAATAGCAATAGGAGGCACCTATGAAATTATTACGGTAGTACAGTAATACTGTAGTTAATTGTGTGCAGTTATGATTTAATACTGCATCTTCACTTTTGTTTATATTTCTCTTGACTGAGAATGGAGACATGGTTGGGCTGTGAGTGTATGTGTAAGATTTGATAAATGTTAGCTTTTTTTTTTTTTTTTTTTTTTTTGCGGTACTAGGGGTTGAACCCAGGGCCTCATGCTTGCATGCTCTTCAAGTGCTGGACCACTGAGCTGCACCCCTAGCCCATTTTTTTACTTTTTGAGACAGGGTCTTGCTAAGTTACGCAGACTGCCTCTGGTCTCAAACTTGCGATCCTCCTGCCTCTGCCTCCCAAGCTGCTGGGATTACAGGCGTGTGCCACTGTACCCGGCACTGTTAGCATTTTATAATAGGTTTAATGCATATTTTATCATAGTAAGTAATAAAATAGACTGTCTTACTTTGCATGTATTACATTGCATGTGAATTCGATTGTTTATCGGGGTGGGAGAGTGCCAAGAGCAGCAACAAGAGGTACACTTTTCTGGACTAATAGGCAGAATCAGAAAGTAGGGTACCAGAGCTTCTATGAGTGGCTCCTTTCTAGTAGCTTGTGAAGTACAGAGCTTTAAAAACTCAGTGTTTCTCTAGCATTTGCAGGACAACTGCTAATTTTACACATTCAAGGGCTTATGATGTTGGTATTTTACAATTAAGGATAAAGAATTGTAGAACCTATTGTGTGTTTTGGCTAGTAGAATTTTTACTTAATTTTGTAAGTTTGGTTAAACTCCTGTATGTGCTACTAACTGTGCAGTACAAACATAAAAAACAGGGAGTTCCTAGCTATGTAAAGCAGATGCATAAGTATATTATATGATGAATGTTCTGGGCTCATAGCAAGTGAGTAATTCTACAGGGACTGCATATAGAAGGTCTCCCAGAGAAGATGGCTTTTGATTTGGGTTGTTGTTGTTGTTATGTGCCGTAGAGTTGGTATCCCACTCATAGCGACCCTGCGTACAACAGGTGAAACACTGTTGTCAGTGCTTTTCTCCTGTTCATAGGGTTTTCAATGGCAGATTGATTTTTGGGGGGAGTAGGTTGCCGGGTTGGGCTAGAAAGGGAATAACAGAACTTTGCAGTTGAGTGTTAGAGATGTGAAAACACACATCATGTTCAGTCCTGTGTGGCTTAAAATGTAGGATATGGGTGGTTGTTTGGGAGGGGAGATAGGAAGGAGTAGACAAAGAGTTGTTGTTAGGAATCTAGGTAACTTTCTAGATTGTGGCAAATAACAGTTTTAGAACTCAGGGATACAGTTTGAACTGGGGGTAAAAAATTGGGACTCATCTCCATTCGGTGAGCAATCATTTCACACTTGCTTTGTGCTAAACATTGGTATATGGGCAGTACTTGAAATGACTACTGTGTGTTCTTGATTCTAATCTGCACATGTTCAACAGTTTTAGAAGGCTACAAAATTAGATGTGGATTAGAATTGCATGCAGATTAGATTTGTGGTCCAGCGCTGGTTTGGGGGAGAATTATAGAACTATCGTATGTGTTGTAAAAACAATACAATGCAATTCATTTTGTTTATTTTCATTATTATAGTTTACCTATTCGTCACACTCATTGACATGGCTTGTAACTGAAACATTATAAGTGCTTTTCATCCCTTCACTATCATTTGTTCAGTCACCCTGTGGACAAGGAGTGGCTGAAGGGAAGGAGTGGATTAGAGTTGTGAATTTTTTACCATTAGAGAAATTGCCAAAACCTGAGTGCAGATTAGATTTGGGTGTGGATTAGATCCAAGAATATATGGTAATCACTAAGATGAATAAGATCATGGGAAGCATGCTAACAATAGAACTCTGAGAGAAAACAAGTATTTTAAAGATACAAAGAAAAGTCAGTGAAGAAGCCTGAGAATGCAGTAGGAGGAGAAATGGTAGAGTCATGTTGAGAAAGTCAAAGATTCTATTTCAAGAAGGAAATGTTAAAGATTTTCAGATGCTGTGAGGAGAACAAGGAGACTGAGCCTGGAGAGTAGGCATTTGAATTGGCATTTAGGTCAGTTGTCTCCAAGAGAAAGTAGTTTGAGTTGCATGTGTGTGGGGGCAACTAATCAGATTAAAGTGAAGGATAAGGAAGTAGAGGTAATGAGTATAAATTGCTCTGATGTCTGGAAAAGGAGAGAAAGGGATAAAACTGGATGAAGTGATATGCAGGTCCACCTCATAGAGACCCTATGGATAATAAATGAGACACTACCCGACTCTGTTCCCTGCTGGGCACTAGTATCAGGGCATCTCTGCTATTCATAGGTTTTTCATTTTCTCCTTTCCTTCCCTTTCCCTCCCCCTCTCTCCCACCCTTCCCCCTCCCCCTCTCACTTTGCTTCCTTTTTTCCTTTCCTTTTTCTTTTTCTTTCTTTCTTTCTTTTAGAATATTTATAACATTCTTCACAGAAAAAAAAAGAAAATTTCTAAAGTTTAGAATTAGAAGATATCCTGCAGATTAATTGGTTTCCCTCCTCTTATGTGCTAAAATAAGGGTATACATTTTTATTAAGAAGAAAACTCTCTAGCTCAGAGTCTCATAATCTGCCAAAATTTACCAAGAAATCATTCAATAATTTCACATTTCCCAAAGAATTATATAAAATATTAGGAATTTTCCTAATTTGAAATATTTTATTTTTCTTTATTCATAAATGTTGCTGAAGTTTAACTCAGTTGGTAGAAAGGTGCATTGTACTTTCTGAGGCCCTGGGTTCAATCCTCAGCACTGCAAAAATGGGAGACGGACATGACAATCCACTCCCAAAGAAGTCCAGAAACAATCAGCCATTGAAAACCCTATGAATAGCAGAGAGGCACTGATACAGTGCCGGGCATGGCACAGTGCCAGGGAGTGTTTCATTCTGTTGTTCATATGTTGTACATAGGGTCACTATGAGTCAGACTAGACTTGACAGCACCTAACAGTAACAACAATTTATGAATGGTGGGGTACAGAGTAATAAGACTTTTGCTATATCTATTACGCAACTATTACATCACTTCTGCTTACACATTCATCAACTCAGATAATTTGCAGAACTATATTTCCCATGTATTCATATAATTGCATCATATATTTTGAGATTTTCCTCTCCTCCTTTTCCCTCTGCATTATTTCATAGAGTTTTCAGTGATTGATTCCCAGGTCGTCTCCTATCCAAGCACTAGCAGGCCTGATCCAGCTTAGCTTCTGAGATCTGATGAGGTTGGACACCATTGTGGTATGGCTGTTATAGGATGAGGAACTTCTTAGCATATTTATAGGTTTAAGGAAAGAATTCATAGGAGAAAGATTGCAAGTTCAAGAGTAGATAGTAATATAATATAGAACAAGGTTATGGAAAATGTAAGAGGTGTTGGTATTCACAACTTGGTAGATTCTGTAGGAGAATGGTGAAGTCTCAGAATCCATTAAGAACACTTTTTTCTCTGAGGAGGGGAATGGGTAGGATGTGGTGGTGGTTGTTAGGTGCTGTGGAGTTGGGTCCACCTCATAGCCACTCTATACAGCAGAACAAAGCACTCCCCAACCCTGTGCCATGCCTGGCACTATTGTCAGTGCTTCTCTGTTACTCATAGGGTTTTCAATGGCGGATTGTTTTGGGAGTGGATTGGCAGGTCCTTCTCCCCAGCCTGCAGCACCTCGTATTCCCAGGTGGTCTCCCATCCAAAGACTAAATAGGCAGACCCTGCTTTTAGCTTCTGAGATCAGGCAGAATTGAATGTTAGGGTGCTATGGCTGCAGACAGGGTCTGGTCAAGATGATAGATAACTCAGCAATAGAAGGAAAGTTGAGAAAGTTACCTATACCTCTAAACCACTTGAAGAAAAAAAAATAGCATAATGTCTTAATGCTGTATTTTAAAATTAAAATTTCATTTTCATCAAAGTACATGTACATATTTTAAATGTCAAGTAGGGCTAAACCTATAATCAAATAAAATGTTCTCTTACTACATCTTTATTCCCTCCCACTTTCTTGCCCCCCCCCCCAAAGACAACCGCTGTGGTTTAGCTCAGTTGATAGAGTGCTGCTCTGTGCAACCTGAGGCCCTGGGTTCAATCCCCAACACCACTAAAATGGGAGAAGGACATGGCAGCCCACTCCCCAAACAATCCCGAAACAATTAGTCATTGAAAACCCTATGAGAGTCCCTGTGAATTAGACCTGACTGAATGGCGCCTAACAACAACAGAGACAGCCACTTTGAATTCTTAGGGGTTTCTTTTGGGGTTTACCTGCATGTTTCCAAAAAGCATGCTTATACAGCTGCTTTTGAAGTCTTTTTTCAATTTTATGTATTGTACAGTGACTTCCTACTGTGGAAAGTGTAGGTTTAATTCCAAACACTATCCTTCCTCACCCTTCAGTTATAATACCCTTTTGGTTAATTAGTACTAATGTTTAAATTATGAATATACAAATATTGTTTACATCAGAATCTTGTGGTATGCTATAGTTACATTTTGTTGGCTTCATTTTCTGTGTACCCATCACAAATTCATCTCTAACCTTTTGATAATGGAAACTTATCTTTTAAGTATTTAAAAATACATCAGTTTTTTGTCAGTTTTGTTTTGATTTTTTTCTTTTTTTTTCCTTTCCTTGAGGACATCTATTTTGGAATCTTTTTTTTTTTTTTTTTTTTTTTTTTGGTGGTACTGGGGGTTGATCCCGGGGCCTCACGCCTGCATGCTCTGCAAGTGTTGGACCACTGAGCTGCACCCCCAGCCCTTTTGTTTTTTTCCTTACTTACTGAGACAGGGTCTTGCTAAGTTACGCCGACTTCCTCTGGTTTTGAACTTGCGATCCTCCTGGCTCCGCCTCCCGAGCCGCTGGGATTACAGGCGTGCGCCACCACGCCCAGCTCTATTTTGGAATCTTTCATCCTCTTGAACTGTGACCCATGGATCTCTAGTCCTGCAGCATATTATTTTGCTGGAACTTCCCTGGGAATTCCCTCTCTCCTATTTGAGATACCCTAATTTCTATGTCATTTTCTACTGAAGTACATTCTCCAGTAATTTTTTTTTTTTTTTTTTTTTTTTTTTGGTGGTACTGGGGGTTGAATGCAGGGCCTTGCACCTGCATGCTTTGCAAGTGCTGGACCACTGAGCTGTGCCCCCAGCCCCCCCCTTTTTTTTTTTTTTACTTTTTGAGACAGGGTCTCACTAAATTACGCAGACTGCCTCTGGTCTCGAACTTGCAATCCTCCTGCCTCCGCCTCCTGAGCTGCTGGGATTACAGGCGTGTGCCACTGCGCCCGGCTCTCCAGTAATTTTTTGAGAGATGGTACATAGAAAGTATATATTCTTTTAAGACTTTGAATGTCTGCAGGAAAGTCTTTACACTTGATTGCATGTAGAGTTAGAATTCTAAGTTGGAAATAATTTTTCTGCTGGGTAGTAAAAGCCACTTCAGCCTGGGCGCGTAGCTGTCATAGAACAAGCATGTCAGGCTCTAAGTTCAATTCTTAGTACTGCCAAAGCCAGAGTAGGTGGGTGGGCAGGGGTGGAGGTAGTTCCAGCTTCTGGAATTCTGGAATTACTGGTGAATATTCTGATGTCATTCTGATTTCTAGTCCTTGTATGTGATGGAATGTGTATGTATATTTTCTCTATTAAAGTATACCACCATTCTGAAATAAGAGTTGCTTTTGGTGTAAGGTATTTTTGTTGTTCATTTGATTTCTATTCAGGATGCTGATTACTCTGTGGGGTTTTTCAATCTAGAGATTTTTCATTTCTAAGAATTTTTCTTCTGTCATTTTTTCCTTTTTTCCGTCCTCTTGGGCCCACTACTTTCTATGTGTGGTACTCGTTAAGCATGTAATTTTAATTTCTCTTCTAGTTTTGAACTTTTTGTCTTTTTCTTTCGAGATTTATTTTATCTTCTATTTATTGTGTCAATTTTTTACATGTTGGCTATCATTTCATTTCTTAAGAGCACTTACTTTTCTGATTAAAAATTTATAAAAGGTATAAATAACTTCAGAGCTCACCTGTTTTTATCTTTATCTATGTGTTTCTAGTTCAGCCTTTCTTTAGTTTTCTATAAATGTTTAAATGGAACCCTAAAATGCTGATTAGGTATTCTGTGTGTTTGGATTAGGCTGGTAGCCTAGAGGATCTTTCTGTAGAATGGTGATGCAGAGATTCCCAAATGTAGATATTTTTTTTTCTTGGGCCAGTTTCTTCAGGAAAGAGTTCTATAATACCATGCCTGAATTATGTCTGGTGTTTTTAAGTCTAGAGCCTGTGTAGTTAATTACTTGAACAGTTTTCCCCAATCTTTTTGCTCTGGAGAAAGTCTTGAAATAATTTCCAGTCCTCAGGGAACCCATGCATTCATGACCAACAAACTGAGACACAGTAATCTTGTAATAATTAATGCTCTTCTGAGTACAGACCAATTTCTCGGTGGTTCTCTTTATTTGGCCGTTTTTTATTAGCCTATTCATTTTGTATGGTTTCCCCTATCTACTACTAGGGATCCCCCACCTGTCTGTCAGCTTGTCGTGCTGTGGGGGCTTGGATGTTGCGGTGATGCTGAAAGCTATGCCACTGGTATTTCAGATACTAGCAAGACCACTCATGGTGGACAGGTTTCAGCTGAGCTTCCAGATTAAGAGATTTAGGGAGAAGGATGTGCCAGCTCACTCCTGAAACAATTAGCCATTGAAAATCCTATGTATAGCAGAGAAACACTGTCAAATGTAGTACCCGAAAATAAGCCCCCCAGGCTGGAAGGCATTCAAGAAACAATTGGGGTAGAATTGCCTCCTCAAAGTAGAGTCAACTTTAATGATAGGAATGGAGTAAAACCCCTGGGACCTCCATTTGTTGTTGTGGCATGACTCAAAATGAGAAGAAACAGTGGCTGCAACAGTAGGCTTAAACATAAAAAGATCATGTATTTCATTCTGTTGTACATAGGATTGCCCTGAGTTGGATCCAACTCGATGGTGCCTAGCAACAACTACTAGGGATATCATTGTCAGCGGCAGTGGGAGATGCAGTCCAGAGCTGTAGCCTGAGGAGTTCTCTTCCTAGGGACCTCCACTCAAGTGAAGCAGGGTCTTTGGCTCAATAGCAGAAAAGAATGTCAGGATAAGTCAGAGCGAAACAAACTTAGTGAGCTTATTAAATAGAGATGAGACAGTACACACTTCAGATTTAAGCATGGAGAGAAAAAGAGATGCTTAAAAGGATAATAGTACATGTCCAAGATATGGACAAGGACTTTTCAAGAGAGGATGGAATGAATATCTTAACAATGGGTATATGTAAGATTTTGGATTTTTTGAAGTTACATTGCTCAAAGGATATAATTTACAACCCAATTCGAAGGTTAAGCAAAATGTTAAGTACAAAAAAAATGAGCTGGTTTACCTATCGTTTTTATCTTAGAGGACTTTTATCTTTTATAAATGAAATTTAGGTTTAGGGATGAGAGAGGAGTGCTAATAAGAAACTTTTGGGGTTTTTTTTTTTTTTTTTGGTGGTACTGGGGGTTGAACTCAGGGCCTTGCGCCTGCATGCTCTGCAAGTGCTGGACCACTGAGCTGCACCCCCAGCCCATTTTTTTACTTTTTGAGACTGGGTCTCACTAAGTTACTCAGACTGCCTCTGGTCTCGAACTTGTGATCCTCCTGCCTCTGCCTCCCGAGCCGCTGGGATTACAGGTGTGCGCCACCGTGCCTGGCACTTTTGGTATACTTTTACCTAAGGAACTTCTCTTTAGTAGAATAAGTCCATAAGGTGACCCAGGAGGTGCATTGTTTAGCTTTACAGATCAGAAAGGGCTGTTCTTAAGATGCATATGTCAGAATGGTCAAAGGAATTCTTACAAAGAGCTTGTCTGGGCATATGTTGATTGCAGACCTGGCTCTTAATTTCGCTGGTAACATTCAGGGGGAAGCACAGGATTACAGATGAGAAAATAAGATTACTTATTTTTTGACCTTAAGCCTGGCTCATTGCTATTTTAACATTTTCATTTGAAATATCTCCAAAAATAACATCTCTAAGCAGGCAGTCCTCACAGTGGTTTTCTCTTTTTTAGCTGTGTTGAAATCCCTGAGTCTCAGCTGGTGAGACTTAAACCAGTCCTGGGATAGGGCTCTTTCCCCTTCCTGTGTCCCCTTAATTTTCCCTACTTTTCTATCCTGCTTCGTAACCATTACTCCAAGTGAGCGGTGAGGTAGAGGAAGATTTACTGTTGCCTGTTAAAGAAATTCCTAAACCTTGCTCAAATGGTCAAAATAGTCTCATTCTTAATTTTTACTCTACAAGATATTGATGAGATATATAGTCTATGGTATGTATAAGAGATGTTCTCCCCCACCCAACCATTAAAACAAAAAATGTTCTAGGTAACTCTTCCCTGGGGAAAAAATACAGTTAAGCTTAGTTTACTTTTCTTGAAATTAATCTTTCTTCTTCATAGGTTTTTAAAACTCATAAGGCAACTACAATGCATTTTTTATTAAATAATAAATAATAAGCTAAAATGGGATTTAATTTTTCCATCAAGTTTTGGAAGCAGATATGTAAATTAGCTGCAGTCTGATCATATGTAAAATCATAATTTTCCTGGTCTGACTGCCTGAGACAAGTTCTACATTTCTGTGGAAAGAAATGGGTTTTGCTATTCACAGGAGAACAATGAATATTTTGCTGCAGTTTTCAACTTTTTATATGAATAAACAAGCTTTTTCTTAATTAGTAGCATGAGCAAGGAAAGAAATGGTAGATTTAATTTAAAGGTAAATAATTATTTCTTTTTTGTGGTACTGGGTGGCTGAACCCAGGGCCTTGCACATACTTTACAAGTGATTCACCACTGAACTGCACCCCTAACGCCCCTTTTATTTTTTATTTTGAGACAGAGTCTCACTAAATTATGTAGGCCACCTCTGACCTTGAACTTGTGATCCTCTTGCCTCCGCCTCCTGAGTCATTGGGATTACAGGCATGGGCCATTAAAAGTAGTTTTAACTTAAATCAATTTAGTAAAGTTATTTTTTACCATGGCAAATTATTCACAATGTGTATAGTAATGCACCTAATATTGAGGCATGATAGAAAGGCAGAAAAAATTAAAGGGACATGGGAAAGGAAAGAAGCTCCTCATTTCAGGATCTGATGTTGTTGTTAGGTGCCGTCGAGGCGGTATCCGACTCATAGCGACCCTCATAGGATTTTCAATGGCTGACTGTTTTGGGATTGCCTTGGGAGTGGATTGCCAGGCCCTTCTCCCATTTTTGCGGTGCTGGGAATTGAACTCGGGACCTCAGAGACTGCAGCGCAGCGCTCTACCAACTGAACTAAACCCCAACCCTCAGGATCTGATATATGTACCTTATTGGGTGAGTCAAAAACTTGAATGAAACTGGCAAATTCAGAACAGCCATAAATGTCACCTACATAAAGACTAGTTTTTCTGAGAGAGAAATCAAATAAGAGTGTTAAAAAGCAAACATCAACCATGCTTGTTTAGGGCCAGAACATAAATGACATTTTGTTTGATGTGTTTTGTTTCTCTTTTTGGGGGGAGTGGGGGACAATGTCTCACTATGTATTGGCAATCTCTCTGCTTCTGCCTCCCAAGTGCTGGGATTACAGGTGTGAGCCACCTCACCTGGTTTATAAATAACTTTTGAACTTTATCAACTCTTTTCTCTATATCTGAACAATGCATCTCACAAACCTTACAATTTCATTTATAAAAGAAAATCCTCTTAAGAGAAATAAGTAAACCAACTTATATTTTTCACTGGGGGAAAAAAAAACATTTTTTTTTTTCCGGGAGCAGAAGAAAGCTTTAATAGACTGACCAGCCAACTGTCCTTCTGAAATCTATTTTGGTTAATATTCACAAAATCTACTTTTCTGTCCTTTCTAGATGATTCTGTAGTTCCATCTTTTCTTAAATTGTTTTAAAAGGACTGTCTTGTATACAACATGTAGCTGGATCTTGTTTTTTTTTTTTTTTTTTTTTTTTTTTTTTTTTTTTTTTTTTTTTTTTTTTTTTTTTAAATCTAGTCTGACATCTCTGGTCAGAGATTTTAATTACTGTGGTTACATCATTTACATTTAGTGAAATTATTGATATGTTTGGATGTAGATTTGCTATTTTATTTGTTTTGTTTATCCTTCTGTTTCTTGTTCCACTCTCTCTTTCCTACCTTCTTTAGGATTGTTTGACTACTTTTTAAAAAATTATTATTTATTTTTATTTTTATTTTTCTTCCCTTTATTGGTAAATGATGATGGGGTACAGAGTAATACAATAATGCAGCATTGGCTTTTTCCATTATACAACTATTATATCGCTTTTGGTTATACTTTTATTAATTTATAAGGTTTCTTGACTTTTTTAGTAAATTATTTTAGTATATGCAATGGGTAGGTGTTTTTGTTTGCTCGTTTGTTTAAGATAAGAGTCTTGCTATGTAACCCAGATTGGCCTTGAACTCATGGAGGTGTGCACCACCACACCCAACATATATATAATAATTATATGTATCTTTTTGTATAGATTTTTTTTTTTTTGGTGGTGGTTGCAATGTAGATTACAATATACCTCAACTTTTAATTTTCTATTTAGAAATAATGTTTTACCACTTTAGTTGAAATGTAGAAATCATGCAGTCATATGTCTCTTTATCCTTTGTTTTTTTGTGAGACAGTTTTGGTATAGAGCCCTGCCTGGCCTGGAACTCTTGGCAATTCTGCTGCCTCAGCCTCCGAATGCTGGGATTACAGGCATGTGCCACCATGCTTCATTTCTTTATCTTCTTTCGTTTATGTTTTGGTGCTCATATATGTGTGTGTGTGTGTGTGTGTGTGTGTGTGTGTGTGTGTGTGTGTGTATCATATCTTTATACATAGAAAATCATAGCTGTGTGTGGCAGCTCATGCCTGTAATCCCAGCAGCTCAGAGGACGGAAGCAGGAGGATCACAAATTTGAGACCAGAGGCAGCACATAATTTAGTGAGACTGTTTCAAAAAGTAAAGAAATGGGCTGCCTTAGTCAGAATTATAATTTTTGCTTTCAACAGTTATGCCTATTTTAATGAATTTAGGAGGAGAAAATTAATCTATTTTATGTATACATATATTATTTCATTTGCTTTTTTATTCCTGAAGGTTGAGTTTCCATCTGGTATCTTTTCCCTTGTATCTGAAGATCCACACTTAGCATTTGTTTTAGAGCAAGTCTGTTGTTGTTAGTTGCCCTCGAGTCGGTATCCGACTCATAGCGACCCTCATAGGGTTTTCAATGGCAGATTGTTTGGGGATTGCCTTGGGAGTGGATTGCCAGGTCCTTCTCCCATTTTTGCGGTGCTGGGAATTGAACTTGGGACCTCAGAGACTGCAGCGCAGCGCTCTACCAACTGAGCTAAATCCCAGCCCAGAGCAAGTCTACTGCTGTCAAATTCTGTTTTCTTTCACCTAAGAATGTCTTCATCATAGGATGTTTTCAATATATATTGAATTCTGGATATGTTATTTTATTCTTTAACTTACTTTCTCTCTCTCTCTCTCTCTCTCTCTCTGTCTCTCTCTCTCTCTTTCTTTATTTTTTGGTACCGGGGGTTGAACCCAGGGCCTTGTGCCTGCATGCTTTGCAAGTGCTAGACCACTGAGCTGTGCCCCCAGCCTTTTTTTTTTTTTTTTTACTTTTTGAGACAGGGTCTCGCTAAATTACACAGACTACCTCTGGTCTTGAACTTGCGATCCTCCCACCTCTGCCTCCTGAGCCACGGGGATTACAGGCGTGCGCCATCGTGCCCGGCTATTCTTTAACTTTTTCAAAATATAGTTTGTTGTCTTCTGGCTTCCATGATTTCTGATGAGACATCAGTAGCATTGGAATCATTGTTCCCTTGTATGTAATAAGTTGTTTTTAATCTGGCTACTTGAAGAATTTTCTTTGATTTTTAGCAGTTGATTGTTTATGGGCATAAATTTATCCTCTTTGGATTAACTGAGCAGCTTAAATCTGTAAATTTATATTTTTCATGGAATTTGGAATGTTTTCAGTCATTATTTTCCTGCTCCAGTTTTTTTTTCCCTTATCCTTAGAGAATTCCGATTCTATGATCCTTTTCATATTCTCTCACAGGTCCCTTTGGCTCTTCTTTTGTTTCCTCCATTTTTTTCCAGTCTTGTACAGATTAGGTAATTTCTTCTGAACTACTTGTAAATTTGCTGAGACTGTCTTCTTTCCATTCTCCTGTGGAGCCCAGTGATTTCTCTTCTGTTTTTCTTTTGTGGTACTAGCGGGCTAAACCCCGAGCCTTGAGCATACTTTGCAAGAGCTTTACCACTGAGCTGCCTGCTAGCTCCTTTTTTATTTTTTAATCTTGAGATAGGGTCTTGATAAATTACACTGGTTGCCTCTGTCCTTGAACTTGCAATCCTTCTGCCTCTGCTTCCTGTGTTGCTGGGATCACAGGTGTGCGCCATCATGCACAGCCCATCCAGTGATTCTTATTTTAGGTATTATATTTTTCAGTACTAAAATTTCCATTTAGTTCTTTTTCTCACAGTTTTGCTTCTTTTCCTTTCCTTTCCTTTTCTCTTTCCTCTTTCCTCTTTTTTCCTTCTTTCCCTGGGGTTGAACCCAGGGTCTTGGGCTTACATGCTTTGCAAGTGCTATATCGCTGATCTGCACCCCAGCCCATTTTTTTCTTTTTTTAGCCAAGGTCCCGCTAAATTATGCAGACTGCCTCTGGTCTCAAACTTGTGATCCTCCTGTCTCTGCCTCCGAGTCCCTGGGATTATAGGCATGTGCCACCAGGCCCGGCTTTCTCACAGTTTCTATGTGAAAACTTTTATCTTTTCATCAATTTTACAGATGCTTGCTCCCATTACCATAATAGCTGCTTTTTTGATGATTCCAAAATGAGTCATCTGATGGTTGGTGTTTCTTGCTTGTGTGGATATTTTGAATATTATATTTGAGGTTCTGAGTTCTGTTAGAGCCATCTGGAAAATGATGAGTGTTTTCTTGTAGCAGGCAGTCACCTGGTCAGGTTCAGGCTATATGTATCAGGTTATCTTCTGTTTGTCATTCTTGTATCAATTTAGTTTTCAAAACCTGTGTACTGCTATTTGGGTTAATCTCCTGTGCATGTACCTTCCAGGAGTTAGTCTGGGCCCTGGGTGGTGGTGTTTATCTACATCTTAGTTTATAGGTCTCAAAGTCTTTATTGTGTTATGTATCAATTCTATACATGTGTGACATGCAGCTTTTGGATGAACCTGGAATTTTTTTATTTTTTATTTATTTTTATTTTTTTATTTTTTATTTTGCATTACTCGAGATCAAACCCAGGGCCTCAGGCATGCTAGGTGATTGCTGTAACACTGAACACTGACCCAGCTCTGGAAAGTCTTAACGCCAGTTTAGGAGCGCCTTTTCCAATTCCCTTTTCTCCATGATTTATTTTCACATTCTGTCTCCCAGGAACTATTATCCTAATTCTTTGACTCTAAAGCCAGGATATTTAACCTCTGTGGATTATCAAGCATTTCCCACAACTGGGTCTGCCTCTAGGCCAAAATGATGACAAACAGAGAGGAAGAAGTAACCTGGTTTCTTCCTGCACTTTTCCAGCCACAGAAGGCTTTTTTCTGATTGTTCTGGTCAGAGGGAAGGATTTTCTTTTGATTTTCAGGTACCTTTAGTCACTGGTATAGGAATGTTGTTTTGTGACTGGTACTTGTCCTGCGCCAGGACAAGAAGAGTAGAAAAAGAAAGAGGTGGAATTCCACCTATACCCCTTCATCCTGCATGAGGGACTTTTCCTGTCCATTAGGCAAAAAAGAAAGTTTCTCCTGGTCCTTTTCCTGCCCACTCCTACTAGGCAGTGTCAAGATGTGGGTTGCCCTCAAAACTTTACTTGTCTAGGATATACAGGAGGAGGAACAGCTCAGAGAATCACTTCCATATTAGTTCTTCAAGTTTTTATTTTGCTCTCCCAGTCTGCCTGCTATTATTTACTTTCTTGAAGCACTCAACCCAGCTCTTAACTCAGAATCCAATCTGCACACAATTATAATCTGCATCTGATTTTGTAGCCCTCTAAAACTATCGAAAGGGTATGGATTAGATTTGAGCATTTAGAGTAAATAGCAGCATTTGTGTTGAGGTTGCTGTGCTGTGTCACTTAACTGTGGGTAAATCTCTGTACTTAGTGAGCTTTGTTACAGGGAATAGTATTGTTACTGGGATATATTCAGGTACTTAGGGTTTTACTGGTTCTCGTTGAAAAGAATTTATCTTCTTTGATGACTAACATTCTGCATCTTGTTTGTTCTAATCTGCTCTAAAATATTATGTATTTTATATATTTGATAATTTTTGGTTATAAAATTCATTGGGTATTCAGTCTGTTTAAGCTTTTTATACATAAGAATTTTATTCAAAGGCCACAGGCTGCTCCTTTAATCCTTTTTAGAGGTCTTGAAAACATACACTAATTCGATAACTACTACATGAAAATATGTAGACAGCACTGTGGAAACTAATGATTACTTTTTTTGAATACTCGTCAAATAATAGATACTGAGGTCCAGAAAACTTCTTATGTGCAGATAATACATTTTAGTTCATTTATGTGCCTTTCCTGTTTATTTTCACAAATAATAATGGATTATCACATGATTTCTTCCTTTAAAGGTATGTATCATTCACTCTTTTTTTGTTTCGTTTGTTTGAGGCAGGATCTCCCTAGGTAGCTCAGGCTGACCTCAAAATTGTTTTAATTCTCCTATTTTAGCCTCCTGAGTTCTGGGATTACAAGTGTGTGCCACCACACCTAGCTGTCATTCATTCTTGGTGATTTGAATACATTCAATTAGTGACTTTTGCTGATGTTGTATATTTTGACCCCAAAATTTCAACTCTGTTCTTTTCACTGCCATTGGCATGAGCAGTGGTATGTGGTAGGAATAACAAGAACAGTACTTCAAAGAACAGACTTGGTAACATTGTAGAGCTTCCTGGAAGGCCAGTGAATTGATCAATGATTTGTGTCATGTGGAAGACTCAGGTTAGCCTCAGAATTATCATCAGAACTAGAATGAGGCAAGAGGCACTCTGGATACAAACTTTTAAGAGGATACCAAAGCCAGTGTCATGGCACATGCCTATAATCCCACCAGCTTTTGGGAGGCTGAGGCAGGAGAATTGTGAGTTTGAGGCCAGCCTGGGCTACTTAGTGAGTTCAGGCTAGCTTGAGCTACATAGTGAAACCTTACCTTAAAAAAAAAAAAAAAAAAAAAAAAAAAGCCAAGTACCATGGGGACCCCTGTAATTCCAGCAACTCTGGAGGCTGAGGCAGGAGATTCACAAGTTCAAGGCAAGAGGCAGCCTGTGCAAGACCTTCTCTCAAAATAAAAAATAGAAAAGGGACTGGAGATGCAACTCAGTGGTAGAGCACTTGCCTAGTATATGTGAGGCCTTGGGTTCAAACCCCGAATACTGGGGAAAAAAGGAGAGGATACCCCAAATCTCAGTAATTAAGTAATTAAGTTTTTTGTTTCTTTGTTTTTGAGACAGGGTCTCACTTTATAGCCCAGGCTGGCTGGGAAGTTGAGATCCTTCTGCCTCAGCCATCCAAGAGCCAGGATACAGGCATGTACCACCATACCTGGTAAGATAAGCTTTTTTATTGTTTTTGTTTTTGTTAATTGGGTGGTTGAACACAGGGCCTTGCAGATACTAGGCAAGCACTCCACCACAGAGCTGTATCCCAGATTCCCCCTTTTTTTGTCTTGAAACAGGGTCTCATTAAGTAGCACAGGCTACCTCTGGCCTCAAACTTGGAATCCTCTTGCCTCAGCCTCCCAAGTTGCTAGGATTACAGGCATATGCCATGGTGCCCAGCTGAGATAAGTAATATTTTATGAAATATTTTTTAAAATAAACAATTTTAAAGATCCATGATGAACTAATTATGTTTTTAAAGCTAGGATTTTTTTTGGCAGTACTGGGGGTTGAACCCAGGGCCTTGCGCTTGCAAGTTTTGCAAGTGCTGGACTGAGCTGCACCCCAGGCCCATTTTTTTT